>OOFC01042172.1:0-66840 GCA_900323345.1 Pseudochromis fuscus | reverse complement strand
TGTATATTGTGATTGCACTAACGTTTGATTTACCGTAGCGGTATCAGACTGTTTCTTTTACGTGTTTACTGAATCAGTGAAAAGTTCCCTCCACATTTGTGATGCACTAACTAGGTGATAAAAAGTTGCACTACCTGTTGTACCTTGCTGTTGGTAAAAGACAATACTACGTCACTGACGTTACCTCGGAGAAAAAAATAAAACAGCTGTTCATGCAGCTTTGAACTGTGACAAATGGAGTTGGAAATACAATGTTTTCAACGAAGGCGGCGCAAATACCAGTAAGAGCTACCAGTACGTACGGTACCATATTGTGAATGTACTAGCTTGTTTTGGGAGTGAACGGAGTTGTCAGAACGTCGGTTTGTTTTCTATTAATAAAGTTTGACTGACTGACTTATCTGACTGTTTTGTTGACATTCACTTTAGCACAGCTTCATCTAGATGGATGATAACACAACCCCAGCCACTACAGTAGTTTCTATTCTATGCTCCTTATAATGCGGTGCGCCTTATATATGAAAACAGTTTTAAAATAGGCCATTCGTTGAAGGTGCACCTTATAATCCAATGCGCCTTATAGTGCGGAAAATACGGCATAATGGTTTTACCCTCTTTGTCATATTCCTACTTGAATTAAACAAAATAATCTAAATTATTTTGAGGGGAATATATGTTTGCCCAAATGGTACCAGATTCTGATATTTATTAGCCTTATAAAAAAAACATAATTTAATTTCAATAAATGATAATCTTTCAGTACCAGTCTGTGATGTGCTGTATTTATTCTCCAGCGTTTTCTTTATTTTCCTGAATAATTTAAAACATTCCCAGTGAATAACTTTTCTATGACTTTGTATGACTAAAATGACTTAAAATTACCCCGTCTCTCTCTCTCTCTGTGTCTTGTCTCCGGTCTGTCCTCCCTCCCTCCGTGGCAGCACTTCCCGGCTGTGAGCGGGGCCTTCATGGATTCTCCGTACAACGGCAACACGTCCTTGCAGACGTCCACGTCCAACCTCAACGCCGGCTACTCGCGACCCTCAGAAGCGGAGGATGACGGGAAAGTGTCCAGTGACACCATCTGGCTGTGGATTGCTGTGCTGGCGACCATCGGCAACATAGTGGTGGTGGCTGTGGTTTGTGCCTGTGCCTTCTGACAGAGCAGAAGAGAGGAACAAAAAACACTGCTGCTGCTGTGGGACATGGGACACCGTGTACATGCTGAAAATATATTTTTCTTCAGATCTGATGTAAAAAAAAAAAAAAGCCTTACTTTCAGATGGACTTGTGAAGAGTAAGCTTTAACTTGAGTTTTGCCGGGGAATTTGCATGTGATTTGGGATTTCTGCAGAAAAACACAAACAAAAAAAAAGGTAAAAATATCCGCTTAAGTTAGAGATCACCAAAAGTATTTATTCATTTCTTTGAGGTGGCTGCTCAGCTGTACAGATCCAAATGGGATTTCAACAATGGACAACTGAAGCTTACTTAAAATACCAAAAAACCGACCAAACTCAGACCACATTCAGACAGATGCCATACATGTATATAGTTCACATTTTTTCTGCCTGAACCCAGCTACCCAGCACGTACTTCAATCATCATGTTCCCTTTATGTTACCCATAGTATAAAGACAGTCCTTCAATCCACCTTGTACTGGTTTAGATCCACTCATTCACTAGGACCACCAACCTTTCAATCACAGGCTGTACACAAACACAACACTAGGAGCCACAATTAGTCACACTTCACAGTAATATTATTACTATAACTTTAGATATTGCTTCTCTTTGTGTATGACCTGTTTAAAATGTATTAAAACACACGACTATGACTCAATGTCAAGCTTGCATCGTTCTTTGTAAACAGATCTACTCAAATAGTTAAAACCGAGGCCGATGATGCTATCTCCACATGAACAGGTTCGTTCTTTAAGGCTTAAAAACTAAATGAGTCATGGTGGTGATTATTTTAGCCTCCATGTGAACAGTGTAATAATATTTTTAATGAGCGCTGCCCCGACCCTGGAGCAAACTACTAAATTTATTCATGTTGGATTCTGGCCTTTATAAAAAAAAAAAAAAGCAAAAAAAAAAAAGCTATGGCCTTTAAATAATAGCTCTTCTCTTGCCATTGGTCAGTTGGTTACGCAAGTCAAGCTGGTGTTATATAAACCCATCCAGTCCTGGTTACACCACCACAGGCTCAGCAGAGGTCAGGATCAGAACCAACAACAAGGATTAGACCAGATCATAGCTTGATCTCTTAGTGGGATCAGGAGACAGAAAGAGATCCAGTGTTAAAGCTGTGCATGATTCAGATTCAGAGTTTGGAGGTCAGAGGTTAAACCCTGTGAAGATGATGCTCGACCAGAGCCCTGAACTCCAACCTGTGCTGTCTATAGTCTTCTTTTCCTTTTGTTTGCTTTTATTGTTATATTTCCACCACCCGGTGTACTATTTACTCGACTAACTATCAGACATGAGGTTAGTTAATGCTCCTTTGCTTAAAAAAACCCCTGAAACCTTGTCTTATACAAAGTGAAACAGGTAGAGCAGTCACTGATTTGCGTGCTGGAAGATTGAGGCTAAAACCGTCTACAAAACACAGGAGCAGAGACTGTTGTTCCTGCTCTTGTTTGACTTATGTAAAGGGAAAAGCAGGACATAAAAACAAAAAAAATGCTCTATTCATGTTCTCAGAAATAGGTTTCACTTCAATGTGACAACAGAAAATGCTTTTAGGGTGAGGTCGAACCTTCGTGAATGTAGCACTGTCTCTAAAAAACAAGTGAGGCTGTGACTGCTGGAGTGTAAACTTTCCCAAACAAGACAGAGCTGCAAACGTAGCATCCAGTGCTCCATGGTTTGAAAAGACAAACGCTGTTAAATCCCTTCCTTACGTCTTCTCTGCTGTTTTTTCTAATGGAAAGGATAAAACAAGTGGAGTATCATCCTCAATTTTACTTTGTTATTGGACAAATGCTGTGCGTGGCAGGGGTTTAGTAACAGTCATTCATGACCGTCTCATCACATGACTCCTTAAAACAATCATATCGTGACTAAAGATTTTTTATTTCATTTCTGTTTGGCAAAGAAACTGAAGCCCCTTTGAAAAGCCCACAGGAAAAAAAAAACTCCTTTAAGAAAGGAGCTCAGCTGTGATTGAGCAGTGATTTGTTGAAATTTAACAAGCAACAGAGGTCAAGCCAGGACATTGCTTTCTGTCAGGGTTACTTCTCCCCCATTATAAGGAGAACCACATCATTAAATAAGAAAAAAATAAAAGTGCCGTGCCGTTGGCTTTCGGCTCCTTTCAAATCACTGGGATTGTTAGTGAAGAAATTATCTTTCATAAAGATGATGGGGAAGAATGAAGTGAGGAAGACAGAGAGGTTCAAAGAAGAAAAGGCAGAGCGAGGACGAGGAGATAAGATGTGGGAGAGATGAGGCGAGATCAGGCCACAGGAGGTCAGAAAGCAACGTGCGGGAACTGCATGTACATGTTAATGGAGAAATCACCGATCATTAGCTCACTGAGGATTTTATCTGTTTAATATCTGGGGAACCAAAGACTCTGGTGGAGGCCAAATGACCAATCCTAAACCATATTATCAATCTAGGGATAAATCTTAAATCATTCACTTTGAACTTGTTGGAGTTAATCTTGTTGGAGGATTTTCATTTTTTAAAAAATTATTTTATCTGTCATATATTTAAATTGTTTTAATCCGAGTAGTTGTAATTTGTGGCTAGATGTTATTGTTGTAGTTGAACGCCACTCTTCAGGCTGCTGTGCTGCCCTGATGACTTATCCACATACTTTCCTGCATTATGTAGTTTTAACCCAGTCTAGTCAGAATGAATTATCAGCTAGTGTCTGTTCACTGCACATGTGTACATGTTTCCACATATGCATGTGTTTGCACATGTATCTCTCAGTCCAGCTTCAGTCTCTGTGATCTGCGTCATCGTCCTGTCAGTCCTCTGCAGAGTAATGAGCTGTAATGCGCCTCTCCAGCTTCCTATCCTTTTTTTTTTTTCCCGTCTTCTTCTCCTCGCTTGATATCCCAGAGGAAAGTGTGTCCCCAGAGGCTTTTGGAGCGGTCACAGCAGATCGGATCTCTGAGGCTAACTTTATTAGAAAATGATTTTGCATAGCGAACAGAGCAATCAGCTGTCAGGGACAAAGATAGAGAGTCCAAAGGAGCAGACAGAGAAAGAAATGAAAAAGAATTTGTAATGTTAATCATCACAGGCGTAAGGCAATGAGTGACACATGAAGTAAAAGAGGAAGATGTGGAAGAGGACGGAAATACAATGAAGCAGGAAATTCTCATCTTCATTTTTGCCATTAGTGCTTTTACTTTCGACTCCTGACAACGAAAGAGACGTTGTAGAAGTGCGAGAGTGAGTAAATGAGTGGAAAGGAGGGATGATGGATTAGAGGAGACAAAGGAAGAATGGAAAGAGGAGGGATGAGGAAGATGATGTTTGACAGGATGAGCAGTCATTATCGGCCTCCGAGGTCAGGATGAGTGGGAATGAGTATGAATTAGTAATATTTCAAACTTCCAGGAGAATGTGGCGAGAGAAAAATCAGCAAGGCAAGAAAAGTAAAGTGTACAGGTGTAACGACAAAAAACAGGAAAATTAGAGAAACTAAACTGGACTTAATTTCAGAAATATTTTGGATTCAGTAGGAGAGTTGATGATTTAAATAAATTGAAATCCTCACACAAACAATCCTGACGACTGAACAGTTACTGCAAACTTCTAAGTCAAGAATTTATAATTAGTCCTCGCACCTTCATGATCACTACCAGACACCACACAGCACATATTCACACTCATCCAGACGGCGTGTGTTTGTGGTCTTCGTTTGGTCAGTCGAGGCTCAGGTGATCACCTGAACACTGTCTCCGATTCACAGACGGTTTGTGTGGATGTCTGGACCTGCAGTACTTCCTCTAGTTGCACTTTAGTAAATGCAGATGTGGACAAACTTCAAATCAGAGAGTCTTGGATTTACCTGTACAGTCACATCATGGACGTGAAGGATCTCCATCTTGTCCAGAAACCTGAGCTACTCAACTACAAGGTGAGAATAACAAGAGATCAAATCCATGTTGTTCTGTTTTTGACTGATATGTTACAGTGATTAATTATTAGTTTTTGTTTCTCTATCTCCTTTAATACCAACTGTTGGCAGTATTATCATAAGAGATTAACCTTTCCATTTATTTCCTTGCATTAACTACCTGGATCTGAAGTAATCCTGTACTTTAGTAAACAGTAGAATGTAATCTTGTTTCTATTTTTCCACACATATTTTGGATATATATGTAAATACTTGAATGAGTTTATTATAATCAGGTACAGGCCAAATTGCTCATGTTCTAGTTTGAAGTCTAACAGACAGGAATGAGTATTTCAAACCTCTTTATGTTAAGTTATTGGGATGGGTGGGACTTTTGAGAGTAAATGAGCAGACTAGAATTGGTATTTGTAGGTATTCTGTTAACACTTGAAATAAATAATACTAAAAAATAAATAAATAAAAATACAATCATATTAATCTGGATGAATTGAAACATAAGGAATCTTTCGCACTATAAAGCTTTATTCAGGTAGTATCCTGCTAAACAAAACAACTGCTCATGTACACTCTCGTACAGTACTTTTACATACCGGGAGTAAAAAGAAATCCTCCACACAGCATATGAACCCAAGATGGCAGCATAACAAGCTAAATGATCCAGAAAAGTGAACCAACAGAGAAACAGAGCAGCTGGAGTTCATCTCTGCTCCTCTCAGAGTCTGACCCCGAACACATCCACTCTGTGTTTGTTCAGGAGCTTTATCCCGGATCAGCTTGTTGGGTTAACTGTGGTCAAGTTTTTCCACCGTAAGCCTCATCTTCGCCTTCTTTCATGAATACAGGTCTCAGATTTCTGTTGTATCATTAGCTTCATGCTGGGGGTCGAATAAATCGTTAAAAATGTTTATGATGCGCTTTAAAAAGTTCAATGGGTGTTGCGTAATATACACTGTTCCTCCTTTGTGTCACGTTGTAACCTCTGTTCTTCTTCCTCCATCACTTCCTCTGTCATCTCTCACATCCCTCCTTTCATGCATGTAAGCCACTAGACCGTGAAGTCCACATTGTGAAGCCCCCTCGTCTGTACACACACACCACACATACGCCACATGCACACTGCCCTAACCAGACCTCTGACTCCTCCCACTCTTCACGTCTTTGCTCAATGAACGTTTATGTAACTCATCATTTATTAATACTGCTATAGCACAGCCTCAACTCTGTTTAATATACAGGCATGGTTGCAGGAGAGGTCTAAAAATTACATATCGCCATTTGTTTGATATATTTTATTTAAAATTATGCAAATATTAAACCCATCTGACTAGAGAGCATAAAAAAATGCAATTTCCACAGACATAAAAAGTTGAATCATAAAGTTATAATGGCAAAAGTCTTAAGTTTGAACTTTTCTGTACATTTAGCTGCACAAGACTGTACTGAATCTCTTTTTTCTGCATGTTCCCTAAACAGATGTTCAACACTGATCTTCACTGAAGAGGGGAAAAGAGTTTGTGGAGCTGACAATGCAGTGGCTCCTATTTCACAGGACAAAGACTATTTGGATTATTATAAGAGACTGTACATGGAAATACACTGTATCTGGATGGAGGCTTGCATCAGGAATGACTGCCATCTGTGAAGAGCGTGATGATTTAAGGATATCTGCAGGACGAAGCGGCAGAAGAAGGGTAAAAGATACCAGCTGCTAACTGTGTCAAAGGTTATATTTGGCTGCAAGCCCACATAGTACTCTCAATCCACAACCCTGATGAAAAACACCACTCTGAAGACCCCGTCCACACTTTTGATCGCATGATAATGACGACGGTGATTTTTCACTGTATGGAGAAGATAAAACAAAAGTGGGTGTGAACTGATGTATTGATAATTTGGCAGAAGAGCTGCAAGACAAAGAGACTAATCTGTACAAGGTTATTTCTGCAGAAACAATGAAATTACCTCTTTTATATTTAAGACTGGGGGATGTTTGTTACTCTGAGACTATACCGTCAACACTATATGTGATATAAAGAGAAACAGTTTGCAGCACACTGTGGTTTCTAAAAGGCGAACAACAGGAATATAACAACACATTTTGTGCATGGTAGCATTTTAACTTCAGTTCACCTTCTGAGCACTGCAGTACTGTGTGTACCTTACTTGACATGTATGACATCCAGCAGCTTTCTCTGAGTAAACCATTCAGATTATTTGTATTTAGATTTATTATTAGGTATATATTAGATTAGGGGTTTTAGATTTGGTTGATTCTGTTTTTCATATCATAGTTTTAAGTTTTATTTGAGAATACTTTCCTTCATGTCGTGCATTATATATTGTTATTTTTTTTTCCTGTAGAGGGATTTTTGTAATTTTGCTCTTGCTACTGTCTGGCTCTTGTAGAACATGAAATCTTCTGTAACATAGCCTCATTAAATTAATATGAATGTGATTATGAATGCTTGTCAGGTTCTACTTATGGTAAAATCATGTCGTTCCAACACAGTTTCTAAAATCTCTCCAGTCACTTCTACTGATGGACATTTTCGCAGTAACCTGAGTTTTTCTCTCTTAAAAACAACCAGTGATTCTTAAAGTTGTGTTTCTGCATATGTGTGTGTGTGTGTGTGTGTGTGTGCACTGAGCGGCAGACACATGAATTTTACAAGTTCACTGCAAATGAAAATTTTCCTTGGTCTAATGCAATAACTTGATGCTGACTTCAAGTGATTATATTAAAATGGTGACTGCAGCCGGAGCAAGGCCACAACTGAAATGATGATTTGAAAAGGCAAGGTCTGTCACTACAAAGTACATTTTCACTGCACTGTTTCCTTCATCAGCGGACTCAAGGAGAGCCAAAAAGGACAAGTCCACGCAACTGCAGGAGACACAATGGCCAATTATTAGTGCTAATTATTGTCATATTATTGGAGATGCATTGATATAATTGGTCCTTTTGTTTGTCTGAATGAAATGATGAATTCAGAGTGGTCAGTCTTCAAATCTACCACTGAATGGGAGATGACAGGACCTCACCCTGACACTGACTAAATGTGATTTAATGGAAATGTGGCCTCATCCTGATTCATCTAATATGACTACAGCTCACTTATACAGACATTAAAATTCATCATTCTCCTACAACAGAATTCAATTATCTTAATCTAACAAAAACAAAACATACTTACACGGAAAATTTTTGAGGGTTTTGCAACAGTGCGTATGTTTTAGGTCAGTGACAATTCCACTAAATGCAGGTTAATGGATTCTGCAGTTTGAATAATGAGAATATGCAGTTCAAAAAAGTACATATTTAACTCATAATGGACATTTATACAGTCCCTCATTTCATCCTCTGTCTGAAGCAGACTGTTTCGACCCCCTCTTTCCCCTTTCAGGAGCTCACTTGCGTCTGATTGGATAATGTCAGGGAGACTGACAGGAGCAGAAGTCTGCTCTCCAACAGGTGACTGTAAACAAACAAACTAATGTAACTTTGTTGACTGGAAATGAAAACTTTTTAAACCAGACTGAACATGTGTGAGTCTGAATCTGATGCAGAATCTGAAAGCAGAAACCACCAACAATCACCACAACAGCAGGACATCTGTGTGGTGAATATTACATTCACCATTTCATTAGCAGCTTATCGTGGCACATAATGGTGGATTCAGTATTTTAATTACAAGCTGTATGTAAAACCTTTTCTATGCATTAATACATGTGGGTAACGCCTGAAAATACTGAAGTAAGTTTTTCACTGAAGTGGAAACAGTTTGTGTTTGGGAAATACTGAAGGTAATGTATTTGGTAAAACAACTGTACAGTATCTCTGTGCACCAGTGGTGATTTATATGCTGCAGTACATGAAATAAAAAAATCTAATGATGTTCAGGAGAGGAAAATTGGAGGATGTGTTCAGTCAGTAAGACGATGGTAATCTGACAACCTTGTTTTTGAGCAGCTATGGAAAAAACTAAATTTGTTTTTCAGGGTTTCAGCCTGTTGGACAGATTCCTGAAACAGTGAGTTTACATCAGGCTGCAGTCTGAGCACGTTTCTCATAGAGATACTGAAACATCTCTTTACCTCTTTACCGTGTGGACTGATTAATGAATGAATGAATGATTTGTTCTCTGATTAAATGAAGACATTGGACACTTCACAGACAGAAGATGTAGTGGCCTCCCCCCATACCTATGCTCCATAAAGCATTGTGTAAATGATGTGCTTGTGTGTGTGCTTGTGTGTGTGTGTGTTAGCACCCCAGGCTATCCCAGTCACTCCATCTGTAGCCTTTCCAGGCAGCACTGTCCTTGGGGAGATGTGCGATCTTCAAGCACACAGAGAAAAGCATTCGGTCACACACATGAAAAGACAACTGTCTTACCAAAGACACACAAGAGTGTGTATTAATTGTTGTATTCAATGATTTAGTATTGAGCATCAAATGCTTTTTCTCTTTTTTTATGTATATGACAATAACAACATCAAAAGATATATTGTCAGCTTTGACCCTGATGAGGTCACAGATTGGATTGAATCTAATCGGCACATTCAGCGAATAATAAAGTCATCACTGGAAACACTGGAGATATCTCCTGCCAGTGACGTAAAAAGAAAGAAAAAAAAAAAGACACTCATAAATTCAAACTTTTAAAGCAACGATCTCCAAGAAAAACCAAAGCCCTTCAGCTGAACTACAAAAATCTGATGGATGGGCCAAGATGGGAAGTGGATCAATGGATGACAAACACACACACTGTTGTGGTTTGATTTGATTAGCTACATGGCTGCTTCTTAGAGCTGAGGGCAGGGCTGCCTGACACAGCACACTTATCTGCAAGATAAAGAAGACGTTACCCAGAAGCCATTCACCAGAATTCAGATATAAATTATGACTGATAGCTCTGTCTGCCACACTTCTGGGAAACACCACTCAACAAACTTCATGTTGAAATGCTTTGTAACCTCTGAAGCCAAAACCTGTTACAATGCTAAATATATTTTTGACCCATATAATATAGCAATATATCTTGGTTACAAAAGCACAACATTTGCGATGCATACTGTATATTCATGAAGAAAAATAAAGAATTCATGGCATTTTAAAAAGGCAATCACAACAAATAGTAAACAGAATTTGAGGTCTGAATAGCCCTCACCTGGTATGATGTGTATGTAACGTATTTTAATAGGATGAGGGCTAAGATGTGTCCTTTAGCAGGTAAACTCAATTTTCAATGCATGTGCTTCAGGTTTTCACAACACACTTGTGTAAGCAGCTTGTTGGACCAGATTTTTCCCTCCAGTAGAGTTTTGTGTCAGCTTAGTTGAGAATTTAAGAGCAATCTACAAGTGTCAAACTTTGACATGATTCTGCACAATGAAGGTCATTAAAGATAAGTACGATTTACCAAATCATGCTTATCAGTGGAGAGAGACATTAAGTCTCAGTTCCCTTCAACAGTCAAACCTGCTGAGAGCATCTGCATCAGATGTGCACCACATTTCTGGGAAACACCACTGAACAAACTTCCAGCTGAAGAGCTTTGTAAACTCTGAAGCCAACAACATTGTAAAATAAATGTATGATGCATAATATAGCACTATAACCTTACATGATCATTAAGTGTGTCTTGGTTACAAAAGCCACAAAATTTTGAATAAATCTATTCATGAAATCTCTTTTGAAGGAGAACAAAACATTTAAAGCATTTAAAGGGCCCCAGGTCAGGAAGTCTGTCTCCCATACCATGTCTTTTTCTGATTTAAACTTTTGGCCCCTTACACACACAACATAAACAGACACAGACACACACACACACACAACACATTTAAGATGTGTCCTACAGCACTGGAAGTTCATTCACAATGCCTGGGCTTTAACATATTACACCCATTTTCTGACTTTATATTTATTACAGTCTTGGCCTCCTCCAGAGTCATTTTGTTTTCTAAGAAGTTCATATTTAGTTTATAATGGACATTCATGCAGTCCCTCATCTGTCTATCTGTTGACTTTTTGTTGCTAACATCAGGTGGAGTTACCAACAGGTGACCTTTACAGTGTATGCTGTAAACAATCAAAGTCACTTTGTTGACTGGAAATTCAAGCTTTTCAAACCTGAACATGTTTGAGTCTGAATCTGATCCATAATCTGAAAACAGACAGAATGAATCGCAGCAGGACATCTGGTAAATATTACACCCATTAACAGTTTATTGTGGCCCATAACAATGGATTGAGTATTTTTATCACAAGTTGTATGTAAAATGATTTCTATGTATGTCAAGAATAATTTGTGTACGTGTGGGAAATGCTAAAAAATACAGACCAGTGGAAAATGTTGCTGTGGGAAAATACTGAAGGTAATGTGCTAACGGCTGCACAGTATCTCCGTGCACCTGGTGGTTATTTATATGCTGCAGGACAGGAAATAAATAAATGTATTTGTATTTAGAAGAGGAGATTTGCAAAACTTCACGACAACCGTGAGCTTTTGAACAGCTTGGAAAAAGTCGTAGATTTCTTCCCTACGTCACAAATCTCATGTAGTTACAGAAAACATGGAGAAGCAGAGTAGGTCCTCCTTGAGGTTTGTCTTAGCCGGTCTCAAACCTGCTGAGACCATCTGTCAGATTTGTAGATAAAAACCATTTTCCTACTGTAACATGTTGTGCTTCACATTCCTATCTCATAATTTAGCAGCTCACAATTAATATCTAATGTGAGATCTACAGGATACAGAAAATAGAGATTGACCTTTAAGTAGAGACTACAGAAGAGATGTGGAAGTCTGAGTTGTGTTGAGCTTTCATGGTGGAAACAGGAGTCCCACTGAGCTCCTCTCAGACCCACAATTCATGTTGCCTTAAAAAATGATGAGCATCATCCAGAGTCTGTACATAGCACATATATATATTATAAACAAGCAATGAAAGAATTGTTTTAATTCTGAAACGGCTAGCATGCTTAATATGATGTTTTGATTGAATATAAGAATGAGGACTCTGACTAAAACTACAATATACTGTCCCCATGACCATGAAAGTGTGTGTTTGTGTGTGTCCTTGGAGTTAACTCAGAGACAGGGAACAACCTCAAGATTTGCAGCAGCATCAGTTTGGCTGTGTTTATGTGTAAGAGAATAAAAAAAGATAGAGACAGTCTGAGAGTCACTCTGTGCTTGGTTGCCTTGATAGCACAATTTTGTGTGTGTGTGTGTGTGTGTGTTTGTCTTTTCCAGTAAAGAATGACTCACTCACCTAGTCATTCTAAAGATTAGCACATTTTACAAGCTCACTATAAACGCTGTCTTGTTGCGTTTTTGTTTCGTGGCACAGGTCTCATCATGTCCCTGCAGATGTGATCTATTCACTCTGTAGACTTTCATTTCTCTGTGTAAAAAGCCACTGAAGAGATTTAGGAATATGAAGAACATAAGAAACGAACAAGAAGAAGAAGAAATATTCATCTGAGAGGAGGCCTGCATGACTAAGTGAGTTCAATTTCTTCAGTCTGGCTGTCTAGACAATGCTTAACTCAGTGATATATATATTATTTGCTATTAGCGAGAGTACTGTTTTGCAGAATTCGTCTATTTGTATATCCAGAGCTGTCAGCAATCATAAATAAATCACAAAATTATGCAACATTTTCCCCATTGATCAGTTTAATCCAGGAAGCTTCTGGCTGTAGATGATGTTTGTATCTGTGAGAGCAGAGTGATGAAGTGTCTGACAGCCAGGCAGCCAGAAGGAGTCACTCTCTGATCTGAGAGGGGGCTCGACAATAATGAGACACAGATGGTAGTGGTATGTCAACACACACACACACACGAACACATAAACCACATACACATGGATCCTTTGCCATCCATTGTAGAGGCTTCTCAACAGACCGTGACATTGTGTAAAAAAAACACAAATTCTTTTATTGAATATATGTTGTTATTGTAAGAGGAACAAAATGCCTTTTATTTCCCTGAATGTGTAATTTCCCCAAAGCTGGCACATGCAAAAAAAACCAGGCAATAACAATTCAACAGCCATTTGATTGCTCATGTTAACATTGTTTCTTTTATATCTGAATATTGCAACAGTTCTGCTTATCTTAAAAAAGATCCTCCTACTAGACCGACATAGTATCACCTTTATATGGCAAAGTTGCTACCCACAAAAATATGATATCAACTCTCCAATTTCCAAATCCAGCAATTTATCCTCTTCAGACCCTGCTTCCTCATACGTGGACATTACATTTTAGATATTCTACAGTGTATACATCATGTTTCTTAACAAAAAGCAGTCGTCCTCATTTGTGGACACTATATCTAATCCTATTATCTTTGTTCGTGGACACCCCTATTCTTCCTTTTAGTGGTAACAAAAGCACAATACATCAATTCATGTATTATTACTACTATTACTACTCTCTGTTCAAAGACGAGGCTTAGTTTTTAGACTTATCAGGACCTAATAATCCCAAAAAGCTAGGAGAAATTAAAAATGCATGGTAAACAAAAGCTCGGGTCTCAGGAGGAGAGCACATTACAGGGTTCTGTCCACCTTATCTGTTTTAGTTTTCATCCTATCATAAACAAAATGCTCCACTTTGTTCACCAGCGAGTCACAAACTGTATCTCTGGGTTATTTGGTGCTAAGTGCACAGTGGGCTCTTGCTGAATCCAGCTGCCTGCTGTGGTAAAACTGCTGAGAGTGGTTAGTGAACCAGGACAGCAAAGTTGTGGCTCTCAAACCAACACAATAAGCTGAGAGACACTGAAACACTCCAGAGGCTTAAAAAGTCAGCTAATAAATCTTTGAGCGACTGTAGTTGCTTTAAGAAGTCATGAAAGGATGGTCAGCTCCAAACTCACTCCAATTAAGGTAATAAAGTGAGCTAACACATCATTGTACTTTTTAAAACCTTCTTCCTCTGGTTGAGGAGAAAGATAAATCAGCTACAAATACTTCGAGCAATGTAATTAGACGCACGCAATGGCCAGGCTTTAACATAAGATTTAGGTTTGGAAACGCGCCTGGAGAATCCATTCGTCTTAACTTCCAGCACACGTCCTGATTCATCTGACCACACACACACACACACACACACACACACTCTCACACACACACCAATGTGAGTGAGTCTGTCTGGAACCAGTAGAGAAAGAGAGGAGGTCTGGGAATGCTAAAGGTGGGGGGAGCACAGAGGGAGGAGAGGTGGAAAATTGCAACTTCAGGGCAATATGGACCGCATGCTATGGGAAGGAATGCATATGTCTTTGTAGGAGAGTGAAAAAGCAAATGAAAAGAAGAGAGTAGGAGGAGGAGGAGGAGGAGGAAAGAAGTGAGGAGGGTGGGATCTCAGCTAAAGCTGCAGCGTGGCTCAGTGTCTGAATGAAAGAACCTCTCTCTCTCTCTCACACACACTTTCTGCTGCTGTCTGTATGGCTTATGTCCACTGCAGCAAATGAGCTCGTCCAGAGCAAACACAGCGAGACTCTCCAAGTGACTTCAGGTTGGAAGTAAATATTTTGCAGGAACGTCAGCTGAAGGTGCAACTTTTTATTTTCAAATGCTTTTCTGATGGCTGTCCCTTTTCCTAAGAGGCTGGATTACTTCTTAGCAATTTGACTGTTTTTTTTTTCTTTTCGCTTTTTGTTCACAGAAACTTATTTTTCAGTTTGAGTAACTCGAAGGTTTCTCTCTTTCAGGAATTTGTATTGTGATCTGCAAGTGTTTGTGCAGATACTATAAACTGAGTGACAGGAACAGAATCTCTACCCTTCACAGGACTTTGGGACACTGCTGATACCAACCTCCTGCACTTCGCTGCAGATCTCCTCCAAAAGTTTTGACTGGATCTGGCTCAGTTTGACCATATTTTAGCTTATTTGCACACATCCTGGGGTCAGCTTGTCATGTGAGTGTGATGTGTGGGTTGATAATTTAACCAGAGCAACCCTGAGCACTTTGTAGGTCTCTGGCCAACTAGCAGGCAGGTGTGATGCTGGGTCAGTGTGTTTGAAACACACATTCAAACAAACACACACTCACTAAAACTGCAGAGACTGGGACATCAAATGAAAACATCAAATACTCAAAAATGAGACAGAAAATCTCACTTTGAGTCTCATATCTGAGCTTCATAGATGCTGGTGGAGCTGTAACATGAGCTCTGGAGTTTCTTCATATTATAACCAAATATCAACAACAAACTGCTCAAATTTACTGCATCATTAAGTCAAGAGCTAAAATAAAGGACAGCATCTTTACACCATGACCCCACAGATCAGTAATCTCATCCCCCAGTGCATCCTGCAGCACACCTTCTCCTCTCACCTGCTTCTCCCGGTCCTGCTGTTGCTCCTCCAGCCCTGGTGGGGGAGCTGTCACCCCCAGTGTTTGGATTACAAGCCTCCGTTTGAGCCCCGGCAGCCACTGGTCTTCTGCAAAGACTATTCCAAGTTTGGATGCTGTGATCTGGAAAAAGATGAGGTGATATCAAGAAAATTTTACACCATTATGGACAACTTCGACCATTCAGGGTTCACGAGCTGTGGGAAATATATACGCAGCATCCTCTGCCAGGTAAGAAAAATATTTATTCTAATAATTTATTTAAAAAAAACAAAACAATTATGTTCATATTATTGATGATATGAACGCATCAATGATGATTAAACTTAACTGTGCGTATTTTCTACTATTTGCATTATGAATTCACGCAAATATTGATTACTATGTGGTGTATGTAACTACAATACACTATATTTTGATTCTAAATAATGCAAGGTGTGCATTTTTGAGTTGTTGAGTTGAGCGAATTTTATTTTGAAAATGTCCAAAAAAATACAAACCACAAAAAAACAGTGTAAAAGAAACGGTCAAAAACACACACATTCAAAATAATTATAAAATTATTCAATTATTCATCCTTTATCTATAAATGTTGACTATATATTACAAAAAATTTACTTTATACTTGCTTTATTATATATTTTTTACACCCATGTTCAACTAGAAAACCTGGTTTTAATGTCCAGTATATGACTAATATAGCCATTTTGCAAAGTCCATTTAAACTGCAAGAGCTTGTTTGTTTTGTCAGATGTGATTTATAACATTTACAGTATATTTCAGTTTGGACTAAATAATAACACAACGATCTCCTGAAAAAACAAGTGTCCAAAGGATTGGTTGTTAAAGTTTGTTAAGAGTGAGAATCAAATCTCAATCAAGTAAACTGACCAACAAAATATCAAATTTATAGAGAGGTCACTAAGTTAAACTAAGCCAATGAACCAGCACATCAATACAAACTATTCATCTCCTGGAGAACAAACAGTGACTTGAAGATAGTTCAGTGTTTCTTATTTGTGCAGTGTACACAGTAAGAGTAAAATACACTTAATCCTCTTCAGATTCCTAGAAAACATTTGTTTACTATCTTCTCCCACATGAAACCAACACGAGTTAGCTGAACTCCCTCTGAGCCAGAACATCAGTATAATATAAAAGCAGCACAAATCAACTGCACATTTACTGTACTTTTTAGTAATGACACTTAAATACACTTTCAACCATTTCACCTGAAGTCGACCCTGAACTGTAGATGTGTGAACATGATGGCATTGTGCATGGAGTCAGCACTGAAATATTCTCACTAGGAGACCATAATAAAACTTTATTTATAGTGCCTACATCAGTGCGCACACTTCTTTTAATAGCAATGACTCTACCACTAAAACCTTTCTAAATATAAGTGTTATTATGATAAGCTTATCATTAATGCAGTGCAGTCACACATGATGCAATATAATTGTGTTTCTGTATTACACTTTCTTTCCTGAATTAACTAATCTTAAACAGACCCACCCGCTACTACGTTACTGGAATGAGCCTTGAAACCAGTCCCGCTCTCTGATTGCATAATGAGGTGCTGACTCTGCAGCTCAGACTCCAACTACGTGCAGGTCATGAAGACAAATATAATGAGAGGTGCAGCACATATTTGGACTGGCCCATATACTTAAAATAAAATCTTGATTTATTTGTTTTTTGGGGAAAACTAAATAAACTGTAAGTGCTGAACCATATCAACAACAAAGCAGTGAAAAAAACAAGTCTTCCATGCAGCTTGGTACATCACACACTATGTACAGACAGTCACAAATTTGATCCTAAAATATAGGTTTCTGTCATTGTGGTAATTATAGCTTACTGCGGTTCTTTCAAAGCAGTGCAGGCTGTGTCTTGAGTGTAATGACAGTGCTGCAGCGTGTGTACAACTCTACAACTCTCAGTTTACTTTTACTATAGGCTGAGTTGAAACAATGTAAATACTGTATGTAAAGCTCAGAGCTGTTTCTATGCACATCAATCCTATTTTCACTTGTTTTTTTATGAGATTGTTTCTTAACTTAGCACCGTTATCCCACAACTAAACAAAACTCCTTTAGACACAAACCTTTCTGCTTTTCTTTTGTGCTTCAGTTTTTTTTGGGGGGTTAGACAAATAAAGTGGACCACAGCAGTGACATGTGCAGCTTTTGTCTTTGATATGAAGAAACATGTCTGTCTCCATAAACCCTTTGTTTAGACGTCTTAAGTTCTCTTTGAAGTGACAAACAGCCACTCTGTGGTTTTCTAGCTCCCAGGTTGATGGTTTGAGGTAAACGAGGCCCTGGAGGTGGTCGAGTTACCCCCCTGCCAGGGTACTTACCCTGGGTAAACCCACCACACTGAGGCCCTCTGTTCCAGCTGCACTACAGGGGCTTCCTGGCACTGATATCAATCACACAGCGAAGAGAAAGAGAGAGAGAGACAGGCAGATAGATAGAAAGAGACAGACAGACAGAGGGGGAAATGTGTGAGTGTGTGTGTGTGTGTGTGTGTGTGTGTGTGTGTTTCAGAGGGACAGAAGGGACACTGTCGTCTGTCGTCCCACGGCTTAACTGACCAAACAAACAACCATTTCCTCCTCTGCCCAGGGGTGCAGGATATATTAGGTTCCTGCAAGAGCAGAGTGAGACACAGAGAGTGAGGACGAAGACAAGCAAGAGTGAAGTGAAGATAATATCCAGCAGAAATTAAAGAGAAAACCAGGCTGAGACACTTAGAGAAACATCAATAAACTCAATAAAGACAGACATACAGAAATGTTTAATGTTGAAATAAGCAGGCTGAGAGAGGAAGATGTTCATTCACAAAATAAAAGCCATCGAAGGGCCCTCTGAGGTCAGACCCATTTGGTGAGCACTGAACAGGGCAGCAGAGCATTAGATTAGTTGTTTTCCCTTCTGCATTTTTAATAAGCACTTTTAGGCACCGTAGCAATGGTTCTGTGTTGTTCTCTCAGTTTTAAAAAGTTGGACTGTCTGACGGCAGCAGAAAGTATTTAAGTTTCCACGCAGCACATGAATGCACCACTGACACAGAAGAAGATTTTACCTCGTGAAGATTTTAAAGTATCTGACAGGTTTTGTAGGAAAGTTGTGGCAAAGTTATTCCTCATTTCTTTCTTTTTTCTTCCTCCCTCCTTTTTCAAACTGTACTTGTCTTCCTCTGTCTCTCTCTTAGGGTTGAATCCAGGACCAAGTTCACACATTTACCCGCCATCTGTTTACCATGAGTCTTTTCTCCTTCTCAACTAATAAAACAGCCATTTGGAGCAGTCAGTGACAGTTAAAGTTGCTTCTTCTCTTTAGTTTTTTTTTTTTTTATCTCTCGCTCTTTTCCAACTGTACTTGTCTTTCTCAAGCTTCCTGTGTAACGGTCCAATCCAGATCCAAGCATCTGTTTGCCACGAGTCTTTTCTCTCTCGCAGCTATTTAAACAAAAAACACCATTTGCACCATCCTGTGCAGAATGAAGTGTTAGCAGGACAGATGACAGCTTGAAAGACTGGGGAAAAGTATTTTAGCTCCTGTTCAAGTTTTTAAATCTCGGTTTATTCTAAACTGGACAGATTATAGTAAATTATAGTACTTAAATGTGGCTGCATTGTTAGGGAACAGCTGTTAGTAGTTAGATGCATTTATCCTACTCTGTGATAGTTGGACCTAAATTAAGAGTGTCTCACAACAATAGCAGTTTTTTCAGCTTCACTTGGTCAAACAACAGAGATGAGGAGGACGACGTGGAGATCAGTGATGATAGGGAATCAAATGATTTAGAGTATTATTGGCTGTAGATGTCGCCTTCACATGCCTCCTATTTTGCCCAGTAAGCAAAGCAAAGCCCCTGCATGACTCTTGCTCAGACTGAAGTGTCCTGCTGCCTAATAAAGAAGATAAATCAAACTGCAAGACTCATAATAAACTGTATCAAGCTTCCATCTGCTCCACATCCTGGTTTTCTTAGAGTCAGTTCCAGCAGCTCAGCTTTTGTTTTGGTCTGCAGAGCTCAAACTGTTCCCCTGGAGGAGCTCTGATCCATGTCCAAGCAAAATATGTTTTAGGTATTTGAACAAAGATTCTTTGTTACAGTTTGAGTGTCTCTGTCCCTTTGGTCAATTATGATGTTTTATTTTTTTGCCCCCTTTGGTTTCTGTTTGATGTCCGACTGTGATCAAACAGCTGTTGCAGCTGTGTGAGCACAAAATCAGATATAGGTAGAAACATGCATGGTTTACCTACTTTGTCCTTAAAATAACACTTCAGCAACTTATTAACTGAACTGTTTTGTGTGGTCCCTCCCAACACTCCCCGGGAAAAAGTTAATATTTATAGATTTTGTCACTTCGTTGTATTTAGGGAAGATTTATGTTTTAAAATGTACAAGTATATTTCCAAAATGCATTGGCAAAGGTGAACATGATTTTCTTAGTGTATATATGTTTACATTTGGTCAAAACTAGCACCAAAAAAGGCTGAAAAAGGTATTAGCATTTTTTATTTGGTATATAATCGTGGATGTACAAGTAATCTTCAGAGGATTACTTTTTTAATGCATGTTCAATGTGTGATGACTGTCAGGTATCTGTGCCTCGTGTGAACGTCTCACTTTCTGCAACCACCTTTTAGTTAACCCCAAATCCTTCTGTAGGATAACTAAACTCCACCAAAAATATTTAAAAACATTGAATTTATGACTGTTGCATGAGTAAATGCACTTATAGGCATATATAACAAGCCTGAAGTGGTAAAACTTTCAATAACTCAAACGTAGAAGTAGTTAATTCCTGCATGTGTACTGTTTACACCCACACTGGGACTCCTCCAGAAATAACTTTCTTCCTGTTCTCTTTCTGTATTTTATCCATAATTAATAAGATGTCATGGTTAATAGGCTTTTTTGAGCTTGACATGCACCAAAAAAATAAACGTGAGAGTTATTTAAGGCAGTCATTTCAGGTACAAGCACACAGGCACATGCACTGCTCACAGAGTTTGCCCATGTAGGTAAACTCTATCCATTACACTTCTGAAAGAAATAAATTCAGTGGCATTAAAGTGGAGTGCTTTTGAGACGAAATCCACTATTAACATAATTGTTTTAAACAATAGCATCCATCTCCATTTGTAAAAAAACTAAATTCAAAAGAGACTATGACACAGCAAAACTATAGCTGCTCTATGGACTATAATGAAAAGTCAGTCTAAAAATATTACAATTTATTGTGCTTAAATGCAACAACCATTCAGTGGAAAACATGCTGATCTCAACAGATGATTTGTTTATCCTTTCACTACAACAATAGGTGAATAATCCAACTTTTACCATTGTTATTGCCTCTGTAGCATTAAAAAACAATGTACTCACAATCCTTGCATAAGTTAACCATCTGGTCGTTGGCTTCTGATATTTTTGTTCTGCCACGTTTTATAAGTAACGTAAATGATGTTGTTTGGGCTCTGTTTCCCGGTGATGATCGGTTAGGCTGATCTGGCACTGGGAGAAAGAGCACCAGTCAACCACATGATGGTTTGGGTGTCATGCCTCCCCGTGCCTACAGCTCACCATTCTGGGTGTGGACAGTGTGGTTGTGACTTAATAACTGAGTGGACCTTACTGGGATCCATTTATACTTGGCTGTACTCAGACAGACTGTATATAACCCAGACCTGACCAGTCACAGTGAGGCGGTAAGAGGCTGTGGCAGAAAAAGTACCCAAATCCATCCTCTGTTTATGTGATTCATGCACGTCCTCACGCCACCTCCAGGATGAGCTTAAAAGAGAATTAATACATATAGATACTTTTGAAAATAAATTAATCAGTGTATCTTTTGCTTTGCAGGAGTGTTCTCCATACGCTGCTCACCTGTATGATGCTGAGGATGCCAACACCCCGATGAGGGTACTGCCTGGACTGTGTGGCGATTACTGCTCCGACTATTGGCTGCAGTGTCGGTACACGCTCAGCCTCCTCCTGGAGGACTTGGGAAACCCTCAGCAGTTTGGAAACCTGACTGCGATGATTGAGGAAGATCGCCGAGCGTTCTGCAACTTTCTGGAGCTGAAGGACAAACAGTATTGTTATCCTAATGTCTTGACAAATACTGGTAAGAGTTACACAGTGGACAGAGTTGAGAAAGTGCATATACTAATTAAAAATCTGATCCAATACTGAGGAAGTTTAATATTATTTGAATATATTGTAAGTCATTTTGAGGAAGTCAGGAGTAGTTGCATTCACAAGTTTCTTCTTTTGGCTGAAGTATTTATTACACACTGTACCTGAACACAAATATATTAAAATCTTAAAAACACATCAATCCACTTTTATTAGAAAACAACCTGCCATTTAACTCACAACTTCAAAAGGATTTGTTCATCTTATCCATTTAAATCTGTATTTTTTCTCCAGAGCTAAATGCTAACCTGGGCTCGGTACGTGAGGATCCCAAAGGCTGTCTGGAGTTGTGCTTGGTGGAAGTAGCCAACGGACTGCGTAATCCCGTGGCCATGGTCCATGCGGATGATGGAACGCATCGCTTCTTCGTGGCGGAGCAGCTGGGTTACGTGTGGGTGTATTTGGCCAATGGCTCCAGAATTGACCGACCTTTCCTGAACCTCACACAGGCCGTCCTCACTACCCCCTGGGCTGGAGATGAGAGGGGATTTCTCTGCATCGCTCTGCACCCAAGGTCTAATACTTTTATTATAATAGATTCACATTGTGAAGGTCATGTCCACAACTCACCAGTGGCTTTTTGCTGAATTTCAGTGGAAATGTTCATTTTGCAGAAGTTTGACTTGGACATTCCCATCAAACCTCTCTTCCCTGCAGGTTCACCACAGTCAGAAAAGCATATGTTTATTACTCTGTGTCCGTCAAGAAGGAGGAAAGGATACGAATCAGCGAGTTTGCCCTGTCTACACATGATGATAACCAACTAGACCATACATCTGAGAGGTATAAACCAAAATATGTGCTTGAATTGTCAAATGAAACACATACATTAATCCTCTTGTTTTGTCTCCTCCTGTAGAACCATCCTGGAGGTGGTGGAGCCAGCATCCAATCATAATGGAGGACAGCTTCTTTTCGGTCATGACGGGTATCTGTACATCTTCATCGGGGATGGTGGGCGAGCTGGGGACCCATTTGGAAAGTTTGGAAATTCACAAAACAAGTCAGTATAATTCACCTATTTCACTGGCACATTTTGGTGGAGGAGGGATGAGACACAGCGCGGGTGCACTGTATAAAAGTGACAAAACTATTTGATTCATTCTACGTCAGTTTTTCTTAATCACAGACCCTCAGGCCTGTATGTGATTTCAAATATTATACCCAAATAAAATAAACACACACACTTTCGATTGCTCTATGAAAGTGCTTATCATGTGAATCTTTGAAACTTCCATGACGTCACTGAGACGTTGGCTACATAAACAAATAAAATCAAACAAAATACCAATGTCGAGTCAGAGCAGGTACAGAGCCACCCAGTTCTGCCAAGGATGACTTCTAGTTAGTGTAAAATTCCAGTCAGATAAAGTCTAATGAGAAGGATCTAAATTATGGAGAGAGGGAAAGTGTTACTCAGTGGCAACTATAAATGATAGTTCTGCAAAAGACTGTAATCCAAATTATTCAAGGGTAGAAATTAACACTTTGTTTGCACACGTATCACAAACACGTATCCTTGATAACTGCCAGGCTCTGTAAGGTGCTAGTTTAGTCAGATTTTAATGTTTAATTTACAAAACAATTTGAAAATTGCCCGGAAATATGCAGTATGGTTTAGTATTACCTCTACGTGTGTTATTGAATTATCTTCATCATTTCCCAGAATGAGAAAAAGAGAAAGCCACGTCAGAGCCACAGATGGCAAGAGGAGATCTATCATAGTTGAAAAGTCAGGGAAAGGTGGCATGATGTGTTTATGCCCAGAGCAGTGCACACACACACACACACAAGGAGCTTTTAATAAAAGGGACTGCGGGGCATTATTAGTCACCTCTCAAACCACACGGCCTTCACATTATAAATAATTACTTATACGTTCAACAGATGTAAGCTGTGTCTTTAGGCAGCGTGTGTCGGTATGTTTACATAAAGCTCTGTAACCTGAGGGCTGCACATGTATATGCGGTCGCCCATCATGAGGTTTGTCTTTCAGCTGTAAACTACAGCTGTCATTTTTCATTCTCATTTGATCAACCCGCAGTGGCTTAAATGTTAATTCGCGCCGAAGGGAAAAAAGGTAGGAAGTGCAAACACCACGGCTAATTTGCAGTATACACATTGTACTTGTGTTTTGAATTGTGGAAATATTACTATAATATACTATAATATGTACTGTGTAAAGACAGAGTAAAGTTCTGTTTTATTTGTATTGTTTATCCTAAAAACACATTTTATTTTAGAGATGTTGACACCTTTGCTGGAGATGTGTTTCTGAGGGGTTTTCTAGACATGCTATAATAGCTGTTCTGGGAATGAGGGAGGATGCTCCCTGCCAAGTCTAATATTGACACTACACATCATGGGCCACCACACACTGGTATGTGGAGGTGAGAGAGTGAGAGAGCGTGCAGGGTGGGATTGGAAAAGGGCTACAAGGAGAGATACCAGCCTGCAGGAGGGAGAAAGGTGGAAGGTAAATGAGAAGAGAGGAGTGTTTAAAGTCAGGAAAAAGATGGAGAAGGGGATCTAAAGAAAAGACAAAACCTTTAGTCAGTCTGGATTAGAGAGACTTTTTGCTCAAAAAGATCAAAAAGAAAGTTGAAGGTAGAGTACACTTACCAAAAGCAGAATGCTGAACAGAGATGAAGAGGTAGAAGATTAATATGTAGCAAATCTGTGAATGTTTCAAGCGAGAGTGTGAAAGGAATAAAGGGAACTGGTAGAAAGGAGCAGCAGAGATAAGACAAAAGGAAAGTGGATAAAAGCAGGCATGTGATTTTTTAGCAGTGAGAGAAAAAAAGAGAAAAACACACAGATTTAGGTCAAGACCTTTAAAAAAACCGCCACTCCCTCATCCTCTGCCACTCAGACAGCCACCTCTGAATCCAAATTTGTCTTTTGTCCACTTGTGTTTAATAGGTCGACACTTCTTGGCAAGGTGCTGCGCGTTGATGTCGACAACAACGACGACGGTGCCCCGTACAGCATCCCCTCAGACAACCCCTTCCTCGGGGAGAGGTGGACACGACCTGGTAAATCCCTTAAACTATCCTGTGTGTGTAGAGGTTTCAAGATGAGCTTATGTGTCTTGTCTTTGTTTTAGCTTTTCTAATATCATATGAGGTGAAACATACATAATGTGTGTCTGCTGTGGGACTGTTTCCTGTTACTGTGCACACATGGAAAATCACAGTTGATTCCAGAAATAAGTGCTTTCTGTAAATGATTATTTTCAATCCTCACAAAGGACGTATGGTGTTTGTGTGAATGTGTAACTCTGTCTTTCTTTTTCCTTTCTCTCTCTCTACTTTTTTTTTTCTTTGCAGAGATTTATGCCTTTGGAGTTCGCAATATGTGGCGTTGCTCCATTGACCGTGGTGACCCTGCTACAGGCAGAGGCAGAGGCAGGATGTTTTGTGGTGACGTGGGCCAGAACAAATATGAAGAGGTAGACCTCATTGTGAAAGGTATGATTATTTTAATTTCAAGCAACATTTTACATTGAAGAGAGATTTCACTTTTTTAGCAGTGTGTTTGGATTCATTAGCACACACACACACACACACAAATAGTTGAGTTGTAAGTGAAATGACTGTCATTATCTACTTATCTCCATTTCATATGAGACCACACAGACAGTGAGTCAGACATCACAGTTTAATCTGTCTGCTTCCTAATAATTAAGGTGAATGAGATCTGGTTATGTCGAGTTTTTATGAGGGTGTGACAGAAACATCGAGTTGCAGCTTGTTGGGCAAAATCAATGTTGATTTTCCAGACAATGAAATTCACCATGGCTCTGCAAGTCAACAAGCATTGACAGTATATTTACTGCATTATAAAGAAGCCCCAAAAGTTTATACAATGGCATTTTGGCTGAGTAGTTGAACTCTGTGAACTCTTTTTATTTAAGGAGGAAATTATGGATGGAGGGCCAAAGAAGGCTTCAGCTGCTACGACCGCAAACTTTGTCAAAACTCATCTTTGGGTGAGTCAATTCTACAGCATCATATATTAACACACAGGCATAAAAACTAGTCTCTGTGAAATGGGTGCAGATGTGAGTTGGGTTTTTTTGACTTTCATTTGTATGATCCAAACTTCTGAGAAGGATTCAATTGTTGCAATATGTGTATTGTTCCTGTTCTGTGAAAGCCTCTTAACAGTAACTCTGATAAATAGAAATTTGATTCTTTTATTTCAGTGTCATCAAAGCAAGTGATTTATCATACACATCTACATCTGATGCACATTCTCCCTCCTTTTTTATTGCCAGTGGGCAGTGATGTTGCTTCGCTGTTAAGTTAAAGCAACAATAGCAGTGATGATGATCTATGTTTTGCAGACGACATCTTGCCGATCTTTGCCTACCCCCACAAGCTGGGCAAGTCGGTGACAGGAGGATACATCTACAGAGGATGTCAGATGCCCAACCTCAATGGACTTTACATATTTGGGGATTTCATGAGTGGGTGTGTGTTTCAGAAATTTTAAACATGCTCTTTAGACACTTTCTCACTTTACTCTTTTTTTTTTTTTTTTTATCAAAGCCAATGCATCATTAAATCTGCACTTCGATCACATTTGATTTCATATATAAAAAAACTACATTCATGTATGTGTACTTCTGTGGATGAACTTGAGTATTTGTCCTGATGTGGATATTTGTGCATCTCTGTTTTTGCGCAGGCGTCTGATGTCTCTTAAGGAGAATGAAACCACAGGTGAATGGAAGTACAATGAGATCTGTATGGGAACAGACCAGACCTGCAGATTCCCAAAACTCATCAACAGTTACTATAAATATATCATCTCTTTTGCTGAGGATGAAGCAGGTAATTAGTGTGTGTTTACATGCATTCAGATTGATATAGGAGAAAAACTAACATGCAAAGAAACTGCTGTTGTAACCTACATACTGTAGATACTGCAACTACTAAACCTAAGAAATAATTAGGTGTTTTACTTGGCTGTTGTTAGCAGTAATAAATTACTAGTAACCTGCCACCTACAGGCAACACAGTCATGTAATTTAAACCAGATTTAATTAACGCTGAATCTGGTTTGAATTATAGAAACAGATGATTTACCAGGAGGAGTGTTACGCACATGCTGCTGCTGTTAAACACCTTTTCGTCTTCTTTCTGTGTCTGGAAGTGTGTTCAAGATGGAAAGTTCAAGCAAAGTCCAAATCTTTTTTACTGTGGAACAAATTTGCAGATTTCATTATCACATCATATTTTGTGACTTTTGTCTTTTTTTTCCTGCTGCTTCCGTCTCTATCTTCTTTTTTCCATCTGTACATATTGTAAATACCTCACTCACCCTTCCTTAATCCCTCCTCTCTCCCTCTTTTTATTTTACTCTCTACTTACATCTGATGGCCACACTCCCTCTGTCTTTCCTCTGTGATTTTTTTTTAGGTGAACTGTATTTTTTAGCCACAGGAGCCCCGAGCGCCACAGCCAGAGCTGGAGTTATCTACAAGATAGTGGACCCCTCCAGGTAGCTGACCATAACCAAACTTCCATAATACCCACCAGGGTGTGTGTTGTGTAAATGTATAGGTGCTGTTGGCCCAAGGTGAGAGTGTGTCTAAAATGCACTGACAAGAGGCTGATGGTGAGTGTATCAATTTTACCAGAAAGGAAACTTTCAGCTACTACTAAGAGGAGGATATTGACCATTGTTGGTAATATACTCAGCAACGTTAATTATTACTCAAGTAGAGGACGACAACAAAGAAGTAACTTCTGTAGTTGGAAATCTCATCCCATTTCAGGATGATACTGAGGGATTAGGTTTCTATGTATGAGTTTAGTATTATCCAGAATAGACCTAAGTTTAATCCATGAAAGAAAGTTAAACATTTTGGAGTATGAGGTTAATAACTTCTATTGAAGAACTGTGAATGTGTGAAACATCTGTATTGAACAGGACTTTTTTATTTAGTCAGCGTCCTCTATTCTTTATAAATTATCAAAGTTATTACAAAGTAGAATAGCTGATAGACTCATATCACTTAAAAATTAAATCTGCTCAATTCAGAAAGTATGTGACAATGTACATATATATTACAAATTGTGTGCTAACTTTTTTCTTTCTTGACAACTAAGGCGAGCAGCACCAGGAAAATGCAGCATCAAGCCTTCACCTGTTAAGATAAAGGGAAAACTGATTCATTTCCATCCCAAAGAAGGTAAAGAAGATCTTTCACCTTACAGTGTTTTCTTACTTTTCTTTAGTTGTTGCTTTTTATAGAATTAAACACTCAACTAAAATGTGATTGGCCCTGTGTTGAATTGGGGCTGTTTCTGTTACAGTTGTGCTCCTAAGTTTACATACCCTGGCAGAATCGGGACAATGTCAATGATGAGAGAAAAAAAAATTTTCACTCATGGTTAGTGGTTGGATGAAGCCATTTATTGTCAAACAACTGCATACTCTTTTTGAATCACAATGACAACAGGAACTACCCAAATGACCCTGATCAAAATGGCCAAAAAAATCGCAAATTCTGCCAGGGGACGTAAACTTATGAGCACAACTGTATGTCATAATAATTTTCAGTATATGTGTCTCCTTGTCAATACGTCTTGTGGTTAAAAAAGCATGGATCTATGGTATTCATTAATTTCCAGCTCTGTATTTTTGGGGAGTTCAGACTTTTATATGGTTTATTACAGAGCTCTGAGGAAAACATGAATCAATATCAACATAAATGTTTCACACATTTTCCACATCCTGCACAGAAAATATATGAGCCCTGAGGTCAACATCACGAAACCCGTATTAACCCAAAACCCACTATGGCCATAGTTGGTCGGCCCTCTCATTTCCATCAGTGCTAACATTGAGATTGTTTGTTTTTGTATAACTTTCAGTTCACAGGCCCAGGACTGTGCATTATATTCAAAACATTCAGCAGGCTCAGGGTTAAGAACAATTGCAAGCACTTATTTTGAAAATATTCAACTCTATGGTCAACAATAATTTTGAACAACAGTATTTTTTTAATGTGCTTAAGAGAGCACTTTGCTATCAGATGTTTTTTGGTGTGCTCACGCGAATACAACCATTGCATTAACAACAAACACAGCTACACACAAATATTCGCCCTCAACAGCCAACAGTACTACTCCTTCTGGAAAAAACTTTACTTCTGCAATCAGCATTGAACAAGCTTAGCAAATATTGTTGCCTTTTTCCTGTTGGGGAAGTCCCAGAAATGGTGAAAATGTCTCAGTGTCTTGGTGCTATCCCGATTCAAAGTCAAAGTCTTGTTATAAGGCTCTGGATGGTCGCATACGGCGACGATTAGCTTACCCCCCATTTCTACTCTCCAAGCTGATTGGTTTTTATGATACCACATGGTGCAAATGTTTCACTTCATTTAAAACTTTTTCAACTCGAATTTGCATCTATTGGTGTCTACTTACATCTTTGTGTTCACTTATTATGTAATCACGCTGCATGAAAAATTAGCTTTACGTTCGATGTGAACACAGATTAAGACTGAAGAGTATGATAGTCAGAAATTCAATGAAGTGTCAACAGTCTAAATAGGTTTTTACATCTGTAATAATTCATTTCTTCCTTTTCTCATTTGCAGAATTTGTAATCAACAAGAAACCAACCACCACTGCTGTTCCCAAGACGACCACCGCAAAAACCACGACGACAACCAAAAAACCATCCCCGAGAAAACCTATAATAATAATAAAACCACCAATGCCAACAAGAAAAACAATAAGAAAACCCTCACAACCCCCACCAACAACAGCAACAACAACAACAACAACTACAAGAAAAACAACGAGAAAGACAACATTACCACCAACAACAACAATTAAAGCAACAATAAAAACAACCACAACTATAAAACCAACAACTGTCCAGAGGGCCATGGCAACAGCTCCTCCCACAACCACATCCACTGGTAGGCCTACTGGTGCACCTGCTTATCAAGCTAGCTCCACTGATTACCCAACCTCTGTTAACCCAACCGCTGGGTTGACTGTTAGGACTAATAATAAACCCACCAGTAGACCCGCTCGGGGAGAAGCCACCAGCATTAAAACAGGTGGATTCTTCTTCTGCACTTTATTTTTGCTTCACATTTTAACACCTTAATAGTCAAATTAACATTTTCCAAAGCAAAGTATTTTCTTTGCTGTTTAAGTTTAGATGCTGATTAGCTTTGCTTAGCTTACACAGAACTGGGAGCCTAGTTGCTACAAATATCAACTGCAGCCTTTGTAGTGAGTAAAAATGATAAATAAGTGTAAATACATAAAACAATATAATAAAGTGAAATAGGTGAAATAGTTGGGCAGCTAATCTATAAGGTAAATATGCATTTGGGATATTATTTCCAGGATAGTTAAGGCTTTGATGTGGTTTAGTTGTGACTTTCAGAATTTTATTTAAATCTCCACAACAGCTTTATAATATCCATAACAGACATGGCAGGTATTTAAACCCATGTACTTATACAGATAAATGAGACAATAACATGTATATGTTAAATTATTTATAAAAACAAATGGTGTTCCCAACTGTGATGATTTTTTTTAAAATAATTGTTATAAATTATAAATAGCCTGTTACTTACATTACCACTACTGAGGGTCCATAAATCAATATGCACTCAAAGGAGTCATTATTTGATTTAAATTATTTATCCATCTAATCAGTCTTTGCACTTTCTTTGCAACATTTCTGAACTAGAATGAAATCACAGAATTAAATATTAATTTAAAAAATGCAAATGAAATAGTTGGACAATCAATACTTAATACAATAGTGATTTTTTTCATAAATGACCCATTTGCACAAGTTTTGATCAAACTCAGGTTGAACTAAAGCTGCCTTCGTTCACATCAAACCTGCTAACATGCTTTTCTTTGGCTGGTACAAGAGTCTAAAGCAGGATAAATGGTGCGTATTCATGTGTCAGGTATTTGCACTACTTTAATTTAAATCAGTTACTTTGATATTATTTATGTTGAATAAATGGTTCTGCATCTGCCTCAGTTTGGACATTCATCCTTGTGTGTCTGTGTCTACGTCATTTTGGAAACTTTGACAACGTTGCTTAATTGATATCAGTAAAATCAGATCTCTGTTAATTATGGTGAATGAGTTAAAGCAATAGTTTAACATTTTGGGAAATATGTTTCTTAATTGTGTGTGTGTGTGTGTGTGTTGGTTCCTAGCCCTGTTAAAGCTCACATCTCATCTCATATCTCATTTGTTTAGTTTGTGCATAAACTGAAGTGTAAAAAAATTGTGGTTTTACAGTGGTTATGTGGGATTATTGAGACGCTTCCACGCTTTGTTTAACTTGTAAAAATGTAAAGAAAATAATGTGATATGGTTCATTTCATGTCTGACAGATAAAATGTGATCTCATCAGCTCTTAGCAAATTAGTGTATTTCCCAAAATGTCGAAGTATTACTTTAAGAAAAAAAACAAACAGCTGTAGCACATTATTAAACTCCATAAATTCAAATAAAGAGGGTGATTCTGTCTCTCCCTCAGGTTATCGAGCAACCATCATGACTGCAGCCTCCTCTAGGATTGCTCAAACCCCAATCATCACCACACCTTCAACAAGGAGACAGTGGAGACCCCTCCCTATGACCACCTCCCAACCTTTACCCTTATCTCCTGCTCCTCCATCCTCAACGTCACTGAGACGGCCCCCCGTGGCTTTCACCCCAGCAGCTTATCCCAGACATCACGAAGCTTTGACCACAACATGGACACCATACATGAGCCAGAGGCCCACTGTATCGTCCTCCAAGTCCCAGAGGCCACCGCTCAACGCCACACTGTCCAAAACACGGGAGGAGAAGCTGTGGATGGGAGAGAAGCTGACGAGTGCTGGAGAGGGCAACCAAGTATATAAGAGGCCCAGGGAGAGAGGAAGAGGTCGTGGTCACAGGAGAGGAAGGGGATGGAGAAGGCTGCGAGCCGGCTCAGTGCGACTTGTGAGCGCTGACGGTTTATCAGACAGAGGCAGAGTGGAGATCTTCATCCGGGGGGAGTGGGGGACAGTGTGCGATGACCTTTTCACCAAAAAGGCAGGTAACGTGGTGTGTCGACAGCTCGGCTTCACAACAGCGCTGGCAGTGATGAAGAGGGCTGCGCTCGGGGAGGCAGATAAAGGTGTCAGGATCCTGTTGGATGATGTGGAGTGTGAGGGAGGGGAGGACTCACTGCTGGAGTGCAAGAGGTCCAGAGTGGGGAAACACAACTGCTCACATGGGGAAGATGTAGGGGTGATCTGTGGTTAGCGAAAATGGGTTGAAGGTAAAAGAAAAGCATAGGAAGAAAAGAAGAAGACAGTGGAAAGATATTTGGTGCTGTCAGATCCATAACTTTGATTTTGTCATGTTTAACTGCACCCCCCCCCCACAATACTTTATATTCACTTCAAGGTGACACCTGTGAAGTTAGACCATGTCACTTCATCACCGTGTATCTGAGGATGACTGTTTCTCCTGAACTCGCTCAGACCCACATGTAGGAACATATATTACATGAACCGGAGCTGCGTAAATACAATAGTTACCTCACACCAGCCAAAGAAATGTGATGTGATTTTCCAACTCATTTCATAATCGCTGGATAACAAAGGGCCTGTCCACATCAGCCAATGGGAACAGAATCAAGTTATCAGAAATTAATTGAATTTATTGGCTGAACTCAGAGAATCAAAATAAATTCACACAAAGGTGCGATAAATGAATTAACATGAAAAACCTAAAAATTGCTAACGCAGGCCTTGTTACAAGACCAACTCACAAGATACCTGTTGTTGCTAAAGAAGCAACCCTTGTTTTGATGTTCATAGAGATGTAAGCATTAGCAGATCATTTTTATTATAATAAAGTGGACTGAGCAAATTCTGGAGAAACCCCAATGACATGCTTGCTAAGTACATATTTACAAGCAAATGAGATTTTGTTCAAATAGTCAACTGTGAGACAACGTGTATTTTTGTATTGTATAATTTCAGCAGATTTATTTTCTAAAGCAGATTTTTAAAAAAATTTTTGATATATTTTGAATGTATCAAAGAAAGTTGAACGAGGAAATGCTGGACGTTCTGTACAATGAATGTAATAAAATAATTCCCATTTTACGTAATAGGATTTGAGGGTACAGGGTGCCTGTGATATAAATAAAGTTTACTGCGAAAGCATAGACTGTATATAGTTTGACTGTCTTGTGATAAGTGATTGTTCATGAATCTTTGAAAAATTGAAGAAAATAACGCTCCGGTCCTCGCATCGTCTGAGAAACACAACGTTACCTTACAAGATACCTTGTAGGCATTTGAAATATTTAACAACATCTTGCTATCGGAGACAGAGTTTGTTTTGGGGGTGAAGAGGTCGAGCGGTGCAGCCTGCTTATGTACAGTGCTGTCAACATTTAGACAGAAGGAAAACAGACTCGATGGGTTTATGAGTGTTGCTCTAAACATGGGAAGCAGCACAGATGAACTTTTTCTTAATATTTATTTTATCATAAAAGGAAATGCAGAGGCCAAAATAGTCAACAAAGAGAGACTTAGACAAAAAAAGCAATAGATGCCTGTGGCTGACAATGATATATTGTCAAAGGAATATGAATGTCTGTAGAGTATAAAACATGCAATATTGCAAAAGTATCAGATTAAAGTATGAACAGATGGCTGAATAGACAGATGGGCATATTAAACAGTAAATTAGTTTCCAAGGAAAAATAAATCATCTCATGATGTCTTGACCTCTGTAGATGGAAGTTTCCACTGAAGATTAGATTATTTTGCACTGTAATATAAAACTCATGGTAAATATTTAAATATTAAGCAAGAGAAAATCTAGTTTTCTCACTGATTATGTGTGAAGCTAAGTTAACTCCACTGGTACATCGCCTTTTCTGAAGGAGGATTGAAAAATAAGTAGAGCATAACTGGAGCTCACTATGCATCGACATTACATGAAATCTGAGTGAAAACACACATCTTAGTGAGTCCCTGTTTGTTTTTTTTACTGTACATGACACTGAAAGAGAAATAGTTCTGCTATTTTTAGTCACAAAGACACGGATGCATCAAATGTATGCTTTCCAGTTGTGTGACTGACGTTAACGTGTCTGTTTGGACCCATGTTCTGCAGAGCTTCACAGTACATTACACATCAATAAGGGGCAACACAATGCTCAGTCACAGAGGTGGACATGAATGAATGAAATGAATGAAGAGAAGAGCAGCTTTGGCATGTATGATCACCACGCATGTGACTCTCTTCCCATCCGTACTCTACATGTGTCTACTCCTGTTATTTTTTATGAATGTAGATGTATGTATATTTTTGCATAATGGCTGGTTTGAGCTTGAGTGCGTGTCTATCAAGTCTATCGTGCCGCATCCTACAGAAAGAGCTACTGTAGTATAAGTGGTTAAATCTTGATTTGAATAATGTGAAAAAAACTGAATTGTATTTAGGGAATCTCTGTGTTTTTCTCGTAAAATTTACACTTAAAACAAGTAATGTCAGATTAAAATCAATTTTCCTTCTGCATTTAGACCACAGGGGGGCAGTCATGTATCATTTAATCACCACTAACAGATGTGAAGACAACAAGGAATTACACTCTTAATTAACCATCATATCTTTGTCATTAGTTTGCACAGTTGTACTTTTTTTTTTTTTTCGCTGAACACCTTTAAATCTAAATCCGTTCATTGCCTAACAACTAACTCAATCATGCATGTCAGAGACTAAATGAAGCCATGAATGACAACAAACCATACAGACCTCAGAGCAGAGTCACCATGCAGTAAATCAGCAGAGAGAGCACGCTAATGCATTTATCACAGAGCCCTGGCTAATTCATAATTCCTCACTTTCCTTATCTGAAACAGCTTATAAGACCAAACTGTCTGTCTCTGAAAAACAATGCAGTGATGTTCATAATGTTGCAGCTGTATCTCCAAAATATTAATAAAGAAAGCTCACCATGAAGTCAACTGATTGCCTGATTCAGTTGAATATCTTATAAATGGTTGTTAAAAATTGTAAGAATAGTGAAAATAATTGACTGGTTTTCCTCAGTTGCACATGCTTGCAGTCAGTCAGCTGTAGGCGAGCTGGTCACAGCTGTTTGTAATGTTCTATACTGTGTTGACTAAAACCTCACGGGAGAAATCATCTCAAATACAGGATTTTTTTCTCTCTCATTTATCCACACAAGGAGGCTAAACACCCAGCACTAGAATGTGGAAGAACCTCTTCAGCTTCATTAAAGTGGAGAACCAAAGCCCTGCTCACTTTGTTAATGCCTCTAAAATCCCACTGCCACAGATCAGTGTGTTTCCCACGATCACAGAGGTAAACCTCAGAGGACAAAATAGGCAACTGCAGCTTTACATGGCGACTAAGGCTCATTGAAACATACTGATTACACCGAGAACCCACTAACTACAAGCAGATTTCATCGCAGAACATCCTGCAGTCCCGAGCACCAACACAGGGGAGAGCCACAACTTTGTGCAGCTTTTTATAACTACACTTTTCTATAGTCTGGTTCTCTGCTGTTGACCCAGATTTATAGTTAAAAAAATATATGTGCACCTGTGATGCAAAGCTGCACATGTGTTTTACATTTTGTGATGAGTACATGTGCAACATGTACTGATAAAATGATTTTTTAAATCTTTTTCATCACCTACGAATTAGCTTCATAATGTCAACTGTAGGATCACCTCATTACAACTCTGATTTTAGCCTGAGTTCATTTCTGTCAGTACGACTGTATTATAAAATAAGGACATGATTAAAGGCACACTAGGTTTTTTAAAAAAGAGGGTGGAGACGAAGGAAAAAGGAAAAGCAGTAAATGAGTGGAGGAACGATGATAATCTTTGCCAGCAGACAATTTAACTGTGACATTAATTATCTCTAATGGATCTATGTCTGATTAAGACCATAGATATTCCTGAACTGGGTTAGACTGAAAACGAATGGATAGGATGTCCAATAGATCTACAGTGAATCACTTCATCAGGAATAAAGATGGTATTGAATAACAATCGTATTCTACATTATTGACTATGAAAGTAGCAAAACACATTGTTACATAATTTAATGTTGCATTGACTTGAAAAAAATCTTATCCACAATAAATTTGCACAAAACTATTACTTATTTCTTTCAAATATGTGATTACGTGATGACAGCTGTCTCTTCATACTTCCTTCTTTTTTTCCCTAATGTAATATATTTTGTTCTGGATAATTATACAAGGTCGTCACATCCCAAAAGATCCCAAAATAAAACAGGATGGAAATAAGAGGGAGACGAGGCAGGAAGGACTGAACTGGAAACACTGAATTAAGTAGCCTGAGGTTTCACAAGGGGGTTGTAAAGATACACATGTACACAAAAAAACATGCAAGCACACTCAAACAATGCACGCATGAGCACACACACACACACACACACACACACACACACACACACACACACACACACACACACACAGATACATCCCCCCGGTGTCTTTTGTTTCTAATTTAGCTCTGCCTCTCTCCCACTGTTTTTTATTTTTTATTTCTGTCTTAATCACTTTCTCCCTGCGTCTTCTCTTTGTGTTGCTCGGCTCTGCTTTGTAAAGTAGTTATTTTTATAATGGCGAGTTTGGGTTTGTAAGGATGGTGAAGGGGAGAAATTAAAAACAAAAGGCAGATGAAGGAAAGGAGAGCACAGGTCTCATCACAGTAATGATACAGCAAAGAAATGAGATGTATGCGACTGTTGTCTTTCTGTTGCTATGTATGTCTCTGACTGTTGCCTAATACCCATATACCAGTATTTAAATGTATATATATTTTTTCTCTTTAACTGTGTCCCTGCTCTGTCCATCAGTCTGTCTCTGCCCCTATTTCCAAGTAAAACACAAAATTCACATCACCACGGTCACCACATCTCCTAAAGTATTTAGTAGGATTAACCACCCTGTTACTTCTGCTTCTCTGTCCTTGAGCCAACATGTACAGTGCATACATATTGTACATGAGGTTTTTATTATGACCTGACAAGTAGGAACCATTTATGCCAAGGAACATGGTCTACTTTATACAGCTTGTGTTTTTATTTATACTTTTCTACTTACATATAATTCAGGAACACTTTTATTTTCTAAATGTATTAACTTAAATAATCAACAAATGACTCATTTTTCCATTCAATTTGATGGCAAACTCATATTGCCACCTGAATAATTGTTGACAGTGATGGATTATGTTCAATAGCAAACATTGTTTAACTTCTTACTTTTTCTGCTCTAATATCTGCACATGACAACAACAGTGTTGTTAAGATTAGTGCATGAAGGAATCCTGATGACAAATCAGTTTTGGTTGATAAAGGGTCACTTACTATACTGAAAGTGAGTGTTTCTCTGCTGTCTTTAGATAGGAACTCACAAATCTGTTTTACTTGCATCCAGGCTGACCATTAGTGTTGGGTGTCAGAGCTGTAGCTATACAGTACAACATGAGATATTGTCAAGTCACTTGTATAGTTGTACTGGTTACAGACATGGAGATGGATTCTTCTGAACTTAATATACAGAATCACCTGTGATGGGAGAATCAATTTCATTTAAATCTATCTTTAAAAAAATGTATCTGTCTGTCTGTCTATCTATACTAGGGGTCCTCAATCCTGGTCCTTGAGGGCCGCTATCCTGCATGTTTTAGATGTGTCTCTCTTCTACACACCTGATTCAATGACCAGGATCATTATCAGGCTTCTGCAGAGCTTGATGATGAGCTGATCATTTGAATCAGGTGTGTTGGAAGAGGGACACATCTAAAACATGCAGGATAGTGGTCCCCAAGGACCAGGGCTGAGTACCCCTGCTCTATCCCTACCTACCCCCCTAATATCATTGTGTGTCAGTGACTGCATTGTTTGCTACTGAATATTTGTGTAGTTTCAGTTTCAAACACACACACACACACACACACACACACACACACATTGACACTCATTGACATTGCATTACCTAGCCCCTTACCCTTTACCTCAACCATCACAACTCGATGCCTTGCCCCAAAATTTTCAAATTCATAAGTTTTGTGTTTGTCTTCTTGTTCTTTTTTAATGCAAAATAACCTAAATAAGTTTCATTCATGTATTCAACCCTTGCCTTTATCTAACTTAAATCCAATTCTAATCCCAACCCTCAAACTAAGCCTTAACCCTCAACAATCCCCAAGAAATGAAGACGAGCTAAAAATGTCCCAACTTCCTGAAGATGTCCTCATTCTGGTGGTAAAAAAAAAGTGTTCTGGTCCTCACTTTGTAGGATGTACAAGGACACACACACACACACATATGACTAAAGACTTCTGATCTACGTCCTACCAACTAACAACCTCTGGGTAAAAGACTTTCATTGGTATATACATGGGAAACAGACACTTGCTGTAATTTAGTCCATTGTTTTGTCCCAGACACGATCAACATCATCTGAGTTCTTCCTATGGACATTAGTGGCCTTGTTCACTTGAACATACGTGTCTCATTTTGGGAATTTACTGAAACAACAGATGGTTTTTCTCACTCACTAACTTGAATGTAACTATGTGTCGTAGTAAGATACGTGTGCAAACGACCATTGGGTTCATGGGGAACAGTATCCAACTGGAGTGAGCTGTTTGTTGAGTCTTTCTCTCTCTGTGACCTGGACAATTCTTTAACGATATTTACAGAGATGTAATGACTAGAAAACAAAAAAACCAGCATCACCAATGAGAATATTTAATTATTTCACCCAAACATATGAATGTCTCCTCTCACACATTCACTCGTATACACATTCGTGCAGACACGCACCCTTCCCATCTGGCTGACAGCACAGATGGTGGCACTGGGTGATGCTAGAGGCCAAAAGGACAGCTCTAACCAGCCACACACACACACACACACACACACACACACATATACGCTCACACACAAGACAATGTGATACAAATACGTGTCATAGTTTACACATGTATGCACAAATGTTCATTACGGGGAAACGGACACAGGACCTTGGACATATACGTCCATACAAGCGAGCGTACTCACACTCCCCTCCTGCCCTCGTCCTGTTTCTATCCCACTGAAACACGGGGCTGATGTTTCATTTATATAAGTTGCTATTTGTCCATCAGAATTTTTAAATATTACATGATGTTTTGAATATATGCGTAATGACTGCTGTCATTACACATACATGACATGCAGCTATGGTCCCAGCTTTTATTATTGATGCCTCATGTGTGCTGTGTTTTATGGCGTGCGGCGCCTACACTGTGAATCCTGCTCAGGTGTACATGCATAACAAAAAAAAAAAAAAGGAGGATGTATTTTTGTTTTTGTCAGCCAGATGGAGAGAGAGAGGCAGAGAGAGAAGGAGAGCGAGAGAGGGAGAGGAGAACGTCTGGGTGAAGGTTTCCTATGTGTGCATGCATATGAGAAAATATGAATGTACTGTGTGTGTATTATTTATGCGGCGGGGTTATGAATGGTGTTCACATGTCCTGAGAGCTTTCCTTTCTCCCACCACACTCTGTCCACAGTGTTCTCGAAGCTTCTCTCAGTGAGGGAGGGGTGGGAGGAAAAAAAAAGAAGAAGAAGAAGAAGAAGAAGAAGAAGCAAGCGAAGGACAGCGAAAGCGAGGGAGGTGGAGAGGTGGTGATAGAATATGGGGGGGAAAGCAGAGACAGAGGGTAGAGAGTGGGTAGAGACTGAAGAAGCAAAGGGTGAAACTAAGCAAGGAGTGGAGAGGCAGAGGAGGACAAATATAGAGAGAATGGGAGCATGGGTGGGGGGGTAAAGGAGGGAGGATGATGAGGGAAACGGAGTGGGAGAGACAGAGAGAGGAGGAGGAGGAGGAGGGAGGGAAGAGGGATGCTGCATTTTAGTGATAGCACAGACTGAGGCTGCAGCAGCAGACAGAAAGAGATGAGAGGTAGAAATTAAAAAGAGAGGAGCAGTGCACTGTCAGAGAGAGCACGACAGGATTCCCTTCCAGGTAAAATATTAAACAGCTATAAATGAATGAGATATTAATGGAAGATCATTTGAATACTAATAGTTTTGACTAACAGAGACTTGGAGAGGCCTTTTCTTCTGTGACAGCTGCATCAAAGATTTCCTGGATGTCATGGAGGAGCAGTCAACCTGCCAAACCATCCATCCATCCATCCATCCATATGTCCATTTGCTTCCTCTGTCCATCATCTAACCCTTCATCTACCCACGTGCCTCCATCCACACGTCTTCATCCCTCATTAACCGGCAAGCTCCCCCCTTTCACTTCACTCCGTAACCATCCCACAATCTTCTCTCGATTCCACCCACACACAAGCTTTTTTTTTTTTCCACAACCCCCTCCCTCCTCCACCCTCCACTTCATCCTCCTCCTCCTCTTCCATGCTTCCTCTCCCCCTCAGTATCTCCTCCGCTGTCACTTCCACAGATCCTGAGGGCATCTTTTTTTTTTTTCTTTCCCCCCCATCTCTACATCCTTCTTCTCCAGTTCCTCTGTTTCTGTCTCAGAGTGTTGTGCTTCTGTGTTTTCAGGGAACATTTACCAAGGGTTTGTCCTTTATTATTATTATTGTTTTTTTTCCCCAGACTGTCAGAAATGTGTACTCGAAGAACCAGCTGCAGGGTTTTAAAAAGAGGATAAAAAGTGACCGCGTGAAGAGCTCCAGCAAGAAGAGGAGGAAAAGCAGCCACCTGTAATCCAACTAAGAGCATTAGCAACAGCGAGAAGACAGAGAGAAACAAGCACTTAAAGGAAGACTTCTGTCTCTGTTGGAGAAAGTGTGACTCCATCTCTCTCTGCTTGACTGTCTATCCACAGGCTGTCCTTCTGTCTGTCTCAGCAGGATGCAAAGGCATCATTTTAGTGCCTGGGATAGAAAGAAATGCTGAACGAATCCTGACGGGTTGTTAGAGACGAGGCAAAAAAAAAAAAAAAAAGAGGGGAACATTTGCAAGCTTCTGGAAGGAAAAGGGAGGAGAGAGCAGTATGACTCAGAGCACAGCAGCTAGAATACTGTGTATTCTGCATACACGAGGAGAGGTAACGGGAGATACAGGAACAATGAGGAAGATATAGGGAAAAAAAAAAAAAGAGAGAGGACTTGACCAGAATCAAACTGTCATTAGACAGAGGAAGGACAGGATGAGGACAGAAGCAGCCACACTGGCAGGCAGTGAGTGAGATATAGGCCAAGTGAATCAGCTTGCTTGGGGGAGAGGGAGGCAAGAGAGTTGAGAAAGTGGAGGGTTTACTATGACTGAAGCCAGTTGAAGGGAAGGTTGAATGAAGGTTTGCTGTGGGGTGGACAGTGGATGAAGAACTGCAAAGGACAGAGGCTTAATGAAACAATTGCTTGTGATCCTACACAGGGGAGAAAGTCCTGAGTGACTGCCTCTTAGCACAGGGAGGGAACATGATTGAGGTTTGCAAATGGGAGAAGACGCTTCAAGAAGGTTGACCACAGCAAAGGAAGAAAATGGTAAAGAGTATAAAGGTTAAAAAGAGACCAAAACTGGGGTACAGAGGCAAGGGACAAATTAGGTCAGGTCAGAGCAAAATTTGACATCCAAGCAAAGGCTGAAAAGGACAGAAAGAGAGTTGAAGAGAAAACACCACAGAGCAGAGCACATGACATCCAACGCACAGCGATGGGGACATGGAAACTTTAACTGTGACAGCAAAACACCAAGAGGTTCCTGTTAAATATTGATGCTGACAGGCCACTCTGGAAAGAACTTGCTCCTTGTACCACAGAAGGAAAAACAGAAGAAACGCAGCTGATTTTTTATTCTAAGGGATTTTTTACATCGGAGTAGACAAGCTCTTAAGTGTGTCCGATGACAGCTGAGAGTGGTGAGGTAGAGATGTTGGGGCAAATTAAGACAAGACCTGCAAATTAGCTGAGGCTTGGCTTCCTGGAGGTTTTTTTGGCCAGCTGTGCAACTTCTTGGGGAGAGTCGAACGACTACAGAGAGAGAAACTGGAACAAGGGAGAGGAAGAGAGTCAGTGTGACCTCATGAGGACTAGAACAATTTCGGCTTTTCCACAAAGAAGAACACGGATTTCTGTTTGGGATTGACATGCTTCACCTGCTTTGACAGCTACTCTGCATCACTGCCAAATGAGATACGGCGTAAATGTGTTTTTTTTGTGTGTCCTGGGACTGATTGGAGCCGTTTCAAGGCTTAAAAAATAGCCTCATTAAAGAGATTTGGCCATTGGAGGACTGCTTGAGGAAATATGTGTGGAGATTGTTTGATGTGCACACAGAGGATCATACATCTGGAGGCAGGATGCATACTTTGTTTTTGCTTCCATGACTGAATAAAGTCACAATGGCTCCTAATTTCAACAAGGAATTTTAAGTTGGGAACAGTCGTCTCTCTCTGTCTGGGATCACTCATTCCTAAAAACAAAAGCACAGGAAGACACAATGCCACGATCTGGATCCAGCTGCAGATAGACCAGCTGTGTGTTTATGTGGGGCAACGTGGGGGTACAGGGACTGTCGAGGAGCTCAGCTGTATTTGTGCGTATGCTTGTGTGGGTGTGGGTACAGAGGTGTGTGTGTGTGCACCAAGCTTTGAACCCAGCTGTGTCTGAGTGTGTTTTCAAAGAGTCCCCCGGAGCTGTGTGTGTGTGTGTGTGTGTGTGTGTGTGTGCATGCGTGCGTGTGTGTGTCGCCTGGATTCTCCCCACCAGCGACAGAGCTGGACCTGAACAACAGTGGTAAGAGGGGGGACAGGGAGGGGGAGGAGGAGGAGGAGGAGAAGAAGAAGAAGAAGAAGGAGGTGAAAGAAACCAACAGGACCGAGGAGAAGAAAAAACTGACAACATGCTCGGATAAAGAGAAGAAAGAAAGGAGTCTTTGGCTGCCCCCCTGGTGCAATGTGTGGTGAGTACACCTTTCTTCGTGGTTACCGTGTCTTCGCATAGGCGTGAGTGTGTGTCCATAGTGTTTCCACCAATAAGCAGCATGTTCCCACAGGAGGCTGGCCAAGGTCAAAGGTGAAAGGTTAGTGAGAAGACACAGAGTTCAGGGGTAGGAAAACTGTTCGTAAATGCAGGTCATGTGATCTGACAAAATCCACACGACATGTCATTCAGATGTGTCACATTATGCTTCCATCTACTGATTCACACAATTTAATGTAGGTCACATGACAGCGGTGCCCAAAGAGTCACATGACATCCAGCCGGGGACCTAAATAACAACTGACTGACCATCATGTTTAACCATACAGTAGCACTAATGCAATAAATGTTACTTTGATGTGTATGCATGCATTGATCAACCTATGTAATGTCTTCCTGTACACCACTGTACAATTTTGAAGGTAAAACCAGCCTCATCACAGAAAGTATTAACCAAATATCGCACCTCTGTTGAGAAAAGGAAGTTGTGTGTATCACTTGTTTCGCTTGGAGTCAATTAAAATGAGGACAAATCTAAGCAAAGGACATGACATGGACACCAGGTCTCACCAGCGCATGTTTTCTGTTCTGAATAATGAAAACAAAGACTTTGACCTCTTGGTTCTCGAAGCTATGTTAATTAGTGTCCGCTAATGTGTCACATGCTAGAAGGCATCATGATCACTTTATTATGCCTGCATATTATTCCAATTATCTTAACAAAAGCATGTATTTTAATAACAGCTAGCCACGGCCAAGTGAGGGACGCATAGAGCAAAAATAAATCCGTCAATTAAGCAGCTACTGCAACTGCACAACACAGCTGAAAATTCAAAATCGGTGGCCCTTTTGGTTCAGCAACTTCTTGTTATCCCTTCTCACACTTCCTCCACACAGATGCACTTTCTCCCTTCTGCCATGAATACATACATGCAGTCACTCTGCCTTACTGTAAGCACACTCTGTCTCTTACACAAGCACACATGCACACACCATGAAAACACACACCAACATGGAGAAAGCAGGGCTATGACTGAGGGGAAGTGACACTTGCTTGATGGCCACTGGCCTTGTCTTCTCTCTGCGCTGTCCGGCCGAGCTCGTAATGAGGCTGGGGAACGTTCTAGTGTCATAAGGATCTGGCTCCCACACCATCACTATGTAAATCAGCTCAGTGTGTGTGTGTGAGAGAGAGAGGAGAGAGAGAACAGTATTTTTTCCCCAGTTTTACAAGTCATTTATAGATATTTTCTCTCAATACAGCAGTATAGTGTTCCCTTACTGCTATATCCCCCCCAACAAACACCTGCTGTGCAGCGTATACTGTACATAGCCCACACAAGTTGTATCTGTGCTCTTGTGTGTGTGACTGTCACAGATTTTTGCAAACACTAAACAAGCTATAGAGTAGCAAACACAAAAGCTGTAAGATCAATGATTGAGACTTTCTGTGAGGTCAATAACACTGCCAATCAATGACTCCGGTCAATACTTGCAATTCCTTCTTTCCCCCCAATCGCTACTGGATGTACAGCCAATAGACACAGCATAGTTGACCACAGTAGAGCTGGTATCTGGGAGCATGATTGGAGTTAAAGAGAAGATGTGTCCTCATTATGAGAAGTCAGTGTTACGTGTCTGCAATGACATAAAGTCAAACTCTGGCAAGCAGGAAGTCCAACACAGTGGTTTTGATGTTAGTGCTGAATATAGAATTGTACAGCCCAGGTTTGGATTTATGTGTATTAGGATGTCTTAAATGTATATGTCAAGGATGAGCGAGATAGCATTTATTTGTAAGTATGAGGGAGATAGTTTATAACGTTTTCTGCTCGTGTGAGACCTGGAATATTTAATACATAGTCAGCATCTTATAAGCTCCCAGGACAGCCCAATACAGATTTAATGGAAATGGAGGACAGACTGGGAAGAGATTAGCTTGCAGGGAATCCTGAAGCATCCTCAGAAAACTGGATTTGGAAGAAGGTAGAGGCAGAAGAAGGTCTTTGGAGTTGTTTCAAGACAAATCTACAATTGACGATACGGACAAAATTACCAGGAGGATGTTGCTAGACTCACCAATAACAAGGAGCCTGATAGTTGATTGGAGAAGTTGAGTTGTGGGTGGGATGCTTTATAACTGTATTCATTAGAAGACAAAAGTAACAGTGAATCAGTTCAAAGAGAAATGTCTGGGAGAGCAGTAAAACATTCATTCACATGTTCAGTTTTTCTGGCTTGGTGATGGCTAACAGCTGCCAGGCACGCGGCACAGGTGACGTGCTGGTGGATGTGGAGAAGAAACCTTCACTGAGGGCAAACAAGGAAAATTTTGCTTTAATCCACAACTACCAAGCACTGACTTTGATCTCTGATAAATAAAGCACTGAGTACATCCTGTGTGACTCAGACGTAATGATGTAATTGAGCCATCTACCATGTTTGAGGGCTGTGACGTTTTCTTCCACGTTAAATCATTCCGCAATAATCCATCCATCTTTGGATTAAGTACCACCTTGGGACATGTTGCTGAGCGGTTTCAGTATGTATATTGTGATGTTAAACCAACGGTCCCTGAACATATATAACACAAACATACAGTGCTTGTTGCTACCATGAAATTGCTCATCTCCAATGTGAATGCGTACCCACTTAAGATGATGAAGTAGACAAACCTCTTTATGCATTGTTAGTTTCTCATTAGCAGCATTGGTTTCAGTGTCAGTCAGTGCAAGTAAAAACTTTCCTGACATTCAGCGCTGGATAGTTGCTACCCACTGCAGTGCTGGCTAAACTGATGTCGAGGCGAACGTAAGAGGAGAGTATGTGCATGATAAATGGAAGTATGGATGGATTTAATCCTCTGTTTCTAAATGGATAAAGTAGGTATGCATATTAGAGGAGACGTGTCTGCATGTGGAATTACAGAGTGTGGACACAGTCTACTTTTTGTTAATGTTTCAGACAAAGACCAGAGCATTAGAGCATCTCGGACACAAAAGGTTTCAGTCGTCCTCACCAGACCTATTTTTTCAGTCATTTATCTCCAATCACTTTATCATCCATCCTCTAATGATCTATTTCAGTGTCCTCCCTTCCTTCAATCATTTAGTTTGGATTATATTTACTTGTATTGCTGTATTTCTTGCTACAGTTGTTAAGTTGATGGTTTGGATGCTAGCAGATGGAGCAGGTCCACCTCTAACTATGTCTGTATACCTGAAATACCTGTGTTTGTCTCACATATGTCTATGTTCACATTTACTTCAGGGATGGTATTAATGCACAGCTGTTTAAAAAAGATACACTGAGGTTTATGGAGACCATTTTTCCAGCAGAAGCAGTAATTAAGTTCTCCATATGAGGCAAAACATACTTTAATCAATCCCTCCACAAATCTGCAACCCTGTGATATCGCCACTGTGTTTGTCAAAGTAATTTTCTCCAATGTTTGTGATACTGCAAGCTATGTTTATGCCAGTGGGATTTTCCTCCCCCTGAGGTGGGCTTTACAGGTCTTGCTTACTGTACTCGCAAGCTGTGCATGCAGTAAACCATTACTAATAATATATAAACCACCTATTTTATTCATGAAACTTACACAAAATCTTTCTTGAAGAACATTAAACCTCCAGTTTCAACGAAAACTCCTGTGTAGCTGCTCGTATTTACCTATAAAAAAAAAAGATAATTTCACTTGACTGATATGATAATGCAGGAATTTAAAATATGCATCTCACAAGCTTCCATTTCCATTCAAGATTCTTCCATGAGATTACCTTGGTAGTGAATTGCTATGTGACCTCAGACTCAGACTCCCGCAGTAATGCACACTGCACTGCGGATGGACCATCTGTAGGGAATTCATATCACATCTTATATAAATTAATCTGACAGTGAAATAAGCAGGGAAGCTATTATGATGAATATTATGCATGAGTTTCACGGGGCAGACTGCCTGGCATTGCTCAGTCAGTGGGGAAGCCAGTGAATTCCCCAGTGCTACTGTGAATACTGCATTGCACTGTCCTCGTTGTTTGGTTCAAAACAAGTTTAGAGTAATTGCCGTTTGTAAAATACTGGCAATAATATCCAGCAGCAGATTCTAATTATGATTTTTTTTTTTTTTTTACAGTAATGCTCCCTTTGCATTAAACATTCCTAATTAAGGACACACAGCTTCTTTATTTTTTCACGGACTTATTTTGTGGTATTAAAGTCAAAGTCTGATTTATGCTGACTTTACAATACAGGAAGAACTTTTTAAGTAGCCCCTGAGGTTTAAATGGGCAAACATGAAATTTCACATTTCCTGCTTATACCTGCCACAACAATCCATTCATTAAAAAAAAATACCAAAAAAAACCCTTTATGTTCACAAAAAATTAAAGGTAGATTTCTAACAGGATAGCAAAGATCTGATTGCTTCTACCTTTTTGTTACAGTAGAGGAGGATGTGTGGTAGAGGTCAGAACGGCTGAAATATACAAGATGTATTAAAATATTAATTTAAACTGGCTAAATGCTTGAGCTGCTGCAGTTTATTATGATGTGGCTTCTTGTAAGGAAGGAGCAGCAGAAAGGGGAGAAAGTAAAAAGCTTCACTGGATCAGAGAATACTACAGTCATCAAATGCGAACGGTGTAGTACAGAGTTTATATGTGTGGAAAATCATGTTTTCATGCTTAAAGGGCAGATGATGATTCACATCTCTGTCAAACAATTAGAAACATACACATGTAAATTTACATATTTACTCAAAATGGAAAATACTTTAAATGGCTAAAGGATCATTAATTTACAAGACGCAGATAGAAAATAAAGATGGATGCATGCTCATGTTTAATCAGACAACATCCTCTCAGATCACTGTCTAATTTCAGCTCTCTCATCAGTTACAAAGGAGATAAGGAAGGAACAGCGAGGCAGCAAGTCAGCTTAAATAAATGATTGTAATTCCACTCATCATCACAGTTACATCCCAGCTCTATTGACCATTCTCAGATCATTACTTGCATCCCAGCATTTAGAAATAAAATAATACAATTATCATAGCTGACACCGTGCTGTTAGCATTATATTCATTAATGGTAGATTTGGCACAGCAGCTGTAACCGAACAAGATCTTGAATTTCCAAAGGAGTCGGCACAACGCTTGAGAAAACTCACATCTAACAATTGTAGGCCTGTGATTAGCCATGTGACAATCCTGCTGTATGTCGTGTATTTGTTGGCAGCTAGTTTTCTTGACGTGCACTGTGCTTTTTGGTCAGCGTACACATCAGATCATGGTACACCTCGGTGTGTGGCTGTGTAGCTTTCATGGACTGACTTGCAGTTTTGACTTTACAAGCTTATCGCCTCGGGCAGTACAACAAAACAAGGAGCTCAGTTTCATGCAAGCATCAGTATGTGGATACTGGAAGAAGAAAAAACGTTGTTCATCCAAAATAAACCTTGTGAGGGATTTTTTTTAAACTGTATATCTGTGTAGAGACATCTCTGAGATACAGGCGATCTATATTTACTGTGCGGGGTTTGTAAATTGATCATTGATTAGCAATTAAACAATGTGGGTGAGCAGCAGTGGGTAATTCCTGTCTCTTTGTTGCTGTGGTTACAACAACCGGATACAACTTCCTGTCTCTTTGTTGCTGTGGTTACAACAACTGGATACAACTGTGATTACAACAACCAGATACAACTTCCTGTCTCTTTGTTGCTGTGGTTACAACAACTAGATACAACTGTGATGTTACAACAACCAGATACAACTTCCTCTCTCTTTGTTGCTGTGGTTACAACAACCGGGTACAACTTCCTGTCTCTTTGTTACTGTGGTTACAACAACTAGAAACAACTGTGATTACAACAGCTGGATACAACTTCCTGTCTCTTTGTTGCTGTGGTTACAACTGGATACAACTGAGAGACATTAACAAGTGTCCAGATGCTCACTGTCACAGCTGTATGAAGCAGATGTATCTCCACAATTTTCTCAGTTTACCATCACCACCACAGCTGTAAAGGATCTCTAATCTGTGTGTTATTTATTTATTTTTTTGTATACTTTCCTCTTTCCTTCTCCCACCTTCTCCCTCTATGCCGACTTTTTGAGGTGTGCCATGCATTCCCTCTAAGTGGGTTGGAAATAATCTCGTTACACCGCTGAATGGCTAAGCTGCATCAAAAGACTGTGCCATGTCTCGAGCTATGTGTACATACGCACACGTTTCACACAGACACACACATACCCCTGGGCTGCTAGAACAGCTGCTAGATGTTGAAATGTTTACCCGGCGCACCAACAAATAAAGTGAGAGTGAACAACAAGTGGAGAGTAAAGAAGAAAGTGTAGGAGATGGGTATAAATGTGCATGTGTCTATATTTGGGTGTGTTTTATGTGAAGGGAGTGAATTATTGACAACACTGGTATGAGGTAATTTGCCAGTGGACTTAATTATGAGCAGTGCAGTCTAGTGGACAACTCACATCCTCTGTAATATCTAACAGTCATTTTAGCACACACCCACACAAAGACACACACACACACTTGCTCTGTCCTCATACTAACCTCCCTTTCCTCTGTGTGCTCCCAATCTGTCTCAGAGGGCTGCAGATAATTCCCTCATCAGCATCCGATCTCATTCATTTTTAACGGACACCATTGATCCCACATCAGCATTAATGTCGGTGCTGGCGACAGAGAATAAAAAGAATAAAAAGGAACAAATGGACAAAGAGGAAGAAGGAGGAGCAGTGTAATGAATTTTAACACATGGTTTAATTAAAATATTGGGACAAATTACACTGAATGTTAGATATAATATTGTTTTATCGTCAAAAGAGGTGTTAAAGGAGCTAAAATAGTAATAGAGGAGGAGATGAAGAAGGGATAGGAAGAGAGGGTTAAGTGAAAGGACAAATCATGGATGGACTGAAAGTGTAAGACTGACAAGTTTGTCCAGAAAAAGAAAATGTGAGAGGGAGGAGGAAGAGGTGAGAGGTGAAAACAAGAGCAATGAGACAGGAATGAAAGGGGCAGAGAAAAACAGATGTACGCGAAGACGAAGGTGAAAGAGGACAAAAAGAGACAATGAGAAAACTGGGGGACAGGACAGAAGACAAAATGTTTTAAAGCAGCATAAGTGGTCATCGCATTATCCACTGAACTTTTTGCACTTCTTTAATATTAAATGCTCAAATGCAGGAAAAGTGTGTGTGTGTGTTTTGCTGTTCTGTGTCAGTAATGAGGAACCTGTTTCTTTCTCTTCTCCCTCCTGTTTCTATTTCCCTCTCTCCTCTCTTTATTTTCAACCGTGTCCTCCCCTTCACCTCCGTCTCCCGCTCCTCCTGCTGCCGTGTCCAGGCGTCGCGCCCTGTGGGGGTGGGGTTCTGTGATGGTAACCATGGTCCCCGGCAGCCGCTATGTCTGCAGCGCTCACGCCAGAGAGGACGACTCCACGAATGACCGCGAGGAACGAATCTTAGCCGTGCTGGGCATCATCGGAACCATCCTCAATCTTTTAGTGGTCATATTTGTCTACATCTACACCTCCGTCACCTAAGGTTTTCTGCAAGGCTCTCGGACAAGACACGCTGGCACTGTAGCCGACTCTTCCCCGCACTGCCACCACCCTTTTTAAGAATTTATATACTTAGAGGGTTTGATTATTCAAAGTAAGGCCCAAGATGTGAGCATCATTGGCAGTGTGTTCATCTGGATTGTAGCCATATTTATCTCCACCTGCATCTGCACTCTGCTCTGTTACCTAAGGACTGCTGCCACTTAGAGAGCAGGAGCTACAGGTGGAAATATCTGGACTTCTTTGCACTGTTCATATTTAACTCTGTCACTCCATTTTTCAACACTGCTGTCAATGTGGTGTCCAGATCTGGTAATAATCATGCGTCTATATTCCTATCGATCCATAACTGTGGATTAACTTCTCTGTGACTGCATCTTCCACTTTGCCGTGTAACTCTGTGAAAGTGAGATCTGAGGTATTATCACTGCCAGTGAAGTAAGACACCTTTAAGTTAACGTGACCAAATTAGTAGATCAGGAGGGGACATGGGGACACGACTAGTAATAGGGACCAATAATGCCAAGTGATTTAACACAATTATCAAACAGCGGGAGCTCCTCTGTCGGTACAGATGCACAAATACTGTTGTGCATCCATTGTTGAACATTAGTTTCTGTAGTTAGTGGAAACCCTTAAAAAGTGTTTACATGGACCTGACTTGTCCATACCTGAGCACACCAGAGGAGAGATTCCTGGCTGTGCTCGGAGTCATCGGCATTGTACTGAATCTCCTGCTGCTCGTCTTTGTCTATATTTACACCTCGATTTGATGTGGTGTCGTCCACCTTACAGCACCTGTACCTAACTGCCAGGTGTGCCGGTGATTATATCATGGACAGAATATGTTCTTTAACCACATCTGTATATACTGTAACCTGGGCAAACCATGGTCCATATGAAAATTAGATGGTATTCTGCTGGTAATATGTTGACACAATAATATAATTAATGGTGAACAGAAGGTGATGGGAGAAGCAGTGAAATCCAGAGTGTAAGAAAAAGAAGATTTCTTCATAGATTGGTTCATAATACACTATATAATATAAAATTCACCTTATTTATGTGGAAAACTCTGCTGACAGTGTTTTTATAATACAGTATTCTCTCACGTGTGCTTCATGAGATGTTTACTTAAGCTTGCTACAGTGAAATACTCTCTATAATGTTTTGACCAAAATCACTGATGTAAAGACTGCCATCTTTGTAGTAATTCTGTTTGTTCTACATGCTTATTGGTATTGAAAACACCACAACATGAACGTGGATAGTGTTGATGTTTCACTCTGTGCAAACGCTCTGCACATCAGCACAGATCCCTCGGTGTATGCTCGGTGCCACAGCGTAACGGTGTGTTTTCTGGTGTCGTGTGTCTGTGACTGGATATGCAAGCGAGGCGCAGAGCAGCAGCAGAGAGGCCAAAGTGTGAGACTGAGACAATCGCACACGAATCAAGACAGTGCATCTTTGCAATGCAACACAAAAGACTACAGCGGTAGCAGAGAAATCAGGGCGAACCAGTGTGGGTTGTCTGTAAAAAGCGGACGTAAAAGCTCCCTACAAAGCCTCGCCATCTGTCTCAAAACTTATAAAGGCAGAAAAAACTCTGTGGGATTTGGTCACAACGTGTCCGCTGGAGCCGCATGTCATTACGGATATGATTTTAGGTTTAAGCACTGTGTCTCTAATGGAGGAGCAAAACTAAATGCAGCTGACAAGCGGGCAGGAAGGACTGGCCTGAATCTCCACTTCATCCTCGCCATTCTCTTCTCCACCAACAAGCTAACACCAGAGAAGACATAGTAACACGACTCTCCACTGTCATTTCACAAAGCATCGGAAACAGTTTGATTTTCTCCAAAAACAAACAACAAGTCTGACTGCTCATCTAACCTTCAGCAATTTTACGTGTTGGCTTGTGTGAAAAAGTGTTGCCATTTTGATAATTATTGCCTAATGATTCCTTGTTACATTGTGTATGTATGCTCTTAGTTTTAGTACCAGTTTATTATTGAGTGTTTGGTTTGCTTCACTACATTGTAAAATCTTTAGGATGAGACTCAAGATGTGAGGTTCTGGTGAACACAGTCTATTTTTATAAATTGTGGAAGATTAAGACAAGTACACCCCTAACCAAGGAATACTGGATTAACAAGTGACCAAACATTTGCCTGCTAAAATAATTGGTTTTCAGATTTTTTTGGGAAAGTAAACCTCTTCTTAAAGCATAAAGATCTTCTCACTTGCACATACACCATGGACCAGTTTATTGTAGGCATTTTTTTCCACGGACCACCCTCCACGGTGTGGCAGATAAATACAGCAAAAATAAAACAACACAGTCGGCATAAAAACAATTGTTAAGTTGTCCTTTTCCCCGTTGCAAATACGCTCTCCGAAGACGTTTTTGTTTTTACTCATTTTTGCTAGTCTGTGGGCGTGTCTGACATTATATGTGATAGGTGGTATATTGTATCACGTGACCGAGACAAGTGCATTGACGTAGAGGCACTGACAAAAGTTAAATTGGAGAGAATCTGGTTGTTTTTTTTTTTTTCAAAATAAAATGTCTTTCAGACTCTAATAGGGAAATTACATTGTTTTTATCCTTTCTGTGCAGCCCGGTAACAACTGCCTCACGGACCGGTACCAGTCCCCCGGCCCAGTGGTTGGGGACCACTGTTCGAGACGACCCTCACTAACAAACTGCACTCACCCCTAACCTTAACCACCACATGTAACCTCAATATTGGTTAAACTGGAGGCTTTTCATATCTTGTTGAATTATCTACAGAAAAGTTTGATTGCCCGGTTCAATACGTGATCAATGAAGCTAATAACCCACCTATGACACTCTTTTTTTATTCCCTCCACTGAAATCTTTATCCCTTAAACAGCCACATCAAGACCTGAAAACAAGCCAAAAAAATGTCCTTGCTTAGAATTTAAACTGGTCCTCACATAGATAGAAATCTAAATGCTCACGCTCTAGCTGCATGCATCTCCCATCATGAGTTTAATTTTACACCATGTTTCAGCACACATCAGGAGATTCGACCGTTACCCTGCTGAGATCGATGTGACTTGCACATTTACTTCCTGTCACTTCTAATAACTTTACAGTGGAGTTTGTTGAGCTAAATCCATTTTCAGTGTGCACCAAAGCACAGTACGATACGAGCCACCTTTGGTTTGCCAGACATCTGCTGTCAGACCGTGACAGTAGCAGCCACAGCTATGCAGAAACACATCCCAATATACTTTGAAATACCTTAAAGTACTGGAGATGTTTTTTGACCTGTGCTGCCTCCAGTAGGTCACTTAGCAAACAAGCAAAATGAACACGCGTGCTGTTACCTATGGACCCCTCTCTAATAAAGCACACTTTATAAAGGGCACAAAAATGGTAACTAAGGATTTGTTAGTAGTTAAATTATTTATTAATGCTTGAGAAGCTCAGTCATTCATAAAAATAACTTTTTGCCTGCTTGGTGTCTGGACCACTCTGTAGCAAGGCACACCTTTATAATAATAAACCCATTCTACCATTTAGTAATGCTATACAGATTATTTAATTACCAACATTTACGATTTTATTATGACCGAATAGTAACAATAGAAACTCTGTGAAAGCCATGAATAAGAACCAAATAAGTTTAATCAGTGTTTCTAATTTATCTATTAACTCTTAAAAGCCATTGGTTACTAATATAAACCCTTTTAAAAGAGTGCCTTTAATTCAGAGTTATACAAATTTTACCAGTGTGGCTTTTCAAAAGTGATAAAAAACGTAAAACTGACATTTTTAGACTGAAATGAATAAAAGACATTTGTTTTGTGCCAATATTAAATCTTTATATTAAATTTTAAAGTCCTCATGCCAAAATAAATATGCCAGAATGTTATTATTGATGATTGCAAAAGTCAGTAAGACAATATCAGGACAGAAAACCCCAGAATGATATATTAAGACAAAGTAAAAATATATTTAAAGAATAAATGTAGCGAAGAAATAAAAAAATTAAAATCATTGCCGGTTCATAGACGAGGCATTGACTGATATTAGGTAAAAATTCTAGTTTTGGGCTTTGACAATCAGAGTTAACGCCACAGTTACAGTACCTGGGTTTTTATCTTTCATGTATTCTGAATACAGTTCAAATTTTCAGCTGAGACGAGTTTTAACATGACAGACTCATTGCTAAGTGGACCAATGAGAGAAGGGAGCCTAGAGGGTGAATCCTGGCCATCTGCTGTCCGAACAGAAACCAGCGACCTCCTCAATCCACACACACACACACACACACACACACACACGGCATGGGCCTTTTTGTTAAGAAAAAAACACAGCTCAAACTCCTACTATGTATTGATTTCTTTGGAGAATGGAAATACACTTTAGTGCCAGAAGAAAAACAAGTGGACCTCCTGACCAACACCCCAAGTGTGGATTGTTAACGCAACACACTGAAAGCCATGATGTTCAGACAGGCAACAGAGCATCTGGATTCAAAAATGTTCATCCAGAGTCTGAGCTAGTCAGCGGCAGTGTTAAGCCAAGGCAAAGACTCATGTTTTTTAATGATGCATGAGCTGAATTGATTTTTAGAGCACATTTGACACAGGCTGCCTGAGACTAGACAGGAGAAAATAATGCTGATGATCCCCGAGATATTTTAATATTATTTCAGAGCAACAAAACCGAAGAATATTAAGTCGTCTCAGAATTTGACTGGAATAAGTGCCTGAAAAAGGATCCGGATTTGCATGGGAGGGATAAATTGTTTCTGTTTCCCAGTATTTTCTGCATTAGCTGCAGCACAACTCCACCCAGAGGAAAAAGCTGAGAAAGGTCCCGGCATACGTGTTTCACATTTTACCTTTTATTCAACTGCATATTATTTTGGGAGCAGGCAGAAGCAGCGGCACAAAACCGGTGTATCAGATTTTTGTTGCTGCTGGTCAATCAAACACTTCAGATTCAAGAAGGGAGATTTCTAAAATAACTACCCTGGTGTTTCAGTTAAGTGATAAAAGTTACACTGTCAAACAAAAGTGATGAATTTACAACATTATGTCAATTTCTGACAAAGCTGATAAAGAAAACGTTTGATACAATCCTTGAGAGTTACCACTGAAAATATGTTTTGAGATCTGGTGTACTTTCATGTAATGTTTATATATAAATATATATAATGTATAGTTATAGAAATGTCAATAAAAATGAGAAACGTCACTTTCAAAGAGTTTCTTTCTCTAGCTCTGTATGTAGCCTACTGGTGTAATTTGATTAATTTCTTTTGGGCCTCAGACAATAGATGTGGTATCTCTCCACCCAAGGTAGTGAGTCGTTGCATGTTTTGCCAAATGAAGGTGAGTTTCTAGAGCTAACACTGAGAATTTTCAAAATAACTGAGTTTAAATACTGGTAAAGACTGAAAACATTTTTTAATATGCTTGAGGAAAGCAGGCTGTAGTCAGAAAAGTATGTCTCTTTAAATCTTTTATGCCTGTTGTGTCTTGAGGTCTGGATTAAAATCAGAAATAGCATCAACATTTTCTTTTGTTGCATTTATTTTAGATTATTTAAAAATCATTTTCACATGTCAAAAATAGTGTATGAGGCATGTGAGTCATACTTTTTGTGGTATTATTGACATTTACCAATAAATGAAAGGCTTACATACTAATTTAGGTGCACATAATGTTGTCTGGAGGTCATTTTCTACTTTCTGTCGCATATTTTAATGTTTAAATAAATCGTAATTACACTTTCCGTTTTGACACGGCCGTCCCTGATGAACCAAGTGTATGAAAGTAAGTTGTAAGTTCAGCTGACAAAATAATCAGGGGCCTTTGCGACTCCTCTTGATTCTGATTTTCTGTTTGATTTTGAAATGAGTTGGAATAACGACATTAAAGCTACGATTCAGTCTAGTTGTGCATTCAGATCCAATCAGATTCAGCGTTCGTGGTGCTGTTGTTCCCTTTAGCTCCTCTGGTCCTCTTGTTTATTCTCCTGGTCTGTCAGTGGGATGCATCCGAACCCGTGTTGTCTCCAATACACTCGCAGTCAGAAAACAAGGTTATCACCCACAGAGCAGAGCTCTTTTTAAGTAGTTGCTTTGGCAGACCTGTGCTGTTGTGTGCAGCCATGTTCAGCCAGCCATATAAACTAACAGTGTGTCCTCAGGCGCCCCATAAGACAGCCACTGACCTGGCTAATATGGGTGCGACCCTCTGCGCGCACACACACAAACACACAAACACAAAGGCATTTGTGTGCACACACCAGCCTATAGTCTCCAACACAGATCTGACTAAAGCTCAAATGTGATAATCTAGAGTGATTTAGTAATCGAGTGTCTCTTTCATCTCTTCCTGTTCTGTCTTACCCCCTGCACTCTCTGTACCACAAACATTTATGCTCCCTTCCCAGTGCCTTGGTCCATTGTTTGCTGTGTTCCTATTTTAGTTAGTTTGCCAGCTCAAGCATGAACCCCATCCCTGACTGTGAGCCTCAAGCCACTGTCACTGGAACTAGAAAAGATGTTTTATGTAAACAGTAATATAATGTCCTACTTGCCTGTTGAGTGTAACAATTCCCTCGGAAGTTCACCGAGCCTTGAAGGAAAATACCCACTGAGTCACATAGTTTTTTCCTCATGTCTAATGTTTCTAAGTTACTTTGAATGCACCTAGGTCACGGTTTAATGTGCAAGTTACAGTGTGTCTAGAATGATCCATATAATTTACATTGCATGTCACTTCTAAACTGAGGCACGTTTCCCACCAAGAGAGATCAGACAACCAAGAAAAAATGCCTTAGATTACAATCCGTGACGTACAGCATACTCACTGGAGCACGTTAGTATAATAATAATAATAATATTTAAAATAATTGAATAATAGCATACCAATTTGCGATGTACAAAAAATATTTTACTATTTAACTACTGGGTGAGTTAAAAGAGGTACAAAGTACTGCATGATCCTTGGATATAATATATCATTTGTGACCTTGTATTTCCACAAGTGAGGAACTAACAGTACTTTATATGATATCCTGCAGACACCTTGTAATTGAATACAACAAGAGGAGGGGGCTATCACCACATATACACTCTCTAACTACATTAAACAATATGACAGAAGTTTCCTTTGATTTCACTTGCCTCAGAAGAAGGATGAAGAAACTAAATTGATTAGAAGTAGCTGGTGAAGGACAGCTAGACACTCTTCAGACACTGATAGTATCAATGTCAATACTCTGTCCACTGGACCTTTGTTCACACTGAGTTGTTGTTCTAAGTCTGGGCCTATCCCAACAGTATCAGTAGTATGTCTGTTTGTTGGTAATAAGACCATTTTGAATTACATTTGCATAATAGATTTCAATTGATGAAACCGATTCATCGGCCGATTAATTTAAACAATAGGCTATATGATGAATACAATAATGTAATTTTTTTGTCCCTTAACACACACCCTTAACATATGTGGTCACACTGATATCTCAACCCTATATCAGCCAGATGCAAACTATTAATTCTTTTCCTTTTCAAATGTTTTCCTTGTAACAATAATACATTTTTCTGTCATCACTAAAGATGAGCCCCTTTCAAAATAAAAGCCTCCTCCTTTACAATGTAATTAAATGATAAAATGAAGAAGAAGAATTACAACAAAAAAAAAACTATAATAAGCATGACTAACATAATTTACAGTATTTTCTGACAAAGTAAAACTAAGAATGACATGACATCATGACGGTTGCTAAAGACAGACAACCCCCCCACGTTCACATCCTGATGGCGCTGACAGTGTTGAATGGTTGTTCTGTGTTCTTAAGTATTTTACTTACGTTATTTCTGCAGTTACTCAAAGGTGTTAGCTAATGTTGTCTTAGTTTGGTATAACTACAGCGATGTTATTGCTAACGTAAACAAACAGGGAGTAACTTAAGCTAGGTTAGCACAAGCAATGCAAAACCATGACCGACGCAACAAAGCACGCATCATTCCTCATGACACACGGCAAATAGAGTTAAACTGAAACAGGAGACATGTTGAGTCATTCTTAATTTCACAACGTTGTTAAACATACCTGTCAGCAAACTCTGCTCTGCCCTGTAACATTGCCTAAGTGTAGCTTACTCTTGCATGTTACTGAGAAGACAGGTGAGGACTCAATGGAGTCAGAGCTCCCGCTATTGGACAAACGGCGCATGGACCGATTCTGCGCGACTCCGACACTAAACAGCGTTTGTTATATGTGAAATTAAAAATATATCTGCGTAGAATCGGCAAAACTCTGATTATTTTGAAAAGGGCTATTATCGCCCAATTGAATCGGCCGGCCGATGAATTGGTCCAGCCTTATTGTAAATTACATAACTATTGACTGTTGTGTTTACTTAAAAACATGCTGATACATAAATTACAACATAATACAACAACTGTTTGTTTGATTGATTAATAAAATGTGACTGTATGTGAAATCAGATTAATATTAATTGAATAAGATTTAATATTGACAATTTAAACAATTGAGACCCAGACAGAAAAAAATGACCTTATTACCTCTTCCCTAGCTGCTGGCTGCTTGTATGTTTTACAATTGGCTTTAAACTTGTATTGATTTTGAAGTGCTTTATGAACAGGCCTCAGGCTACATCAAAGAACCTTTACATCTTCACAAGCTCTTAAACACCCTGAGATCCTCTGGCCAGAGCCTCTTGACTCTTTGTGTTGCCAGAAGAAGAAGAAGAAGAAGAAGCAGCAGAAGAAGAAGCTCACTGAGTCCTCCTTACTTCTTCTTATAACAGACTTTTCTCTGTTCTGCATATCTTTATCAAGCTAATGCCATGTAATGTGATTTTGTACAGACTTATTACTGGTATTAGTATTGTTACCTGCATGACAGTAGTATTAATGTGTTGATGTTACTATTTGATTATAGTATCAAAAACATATAATTTTTAAACTGGGGAGCGTGAACTACATGTTTCTATTTTCCATTTCCACCTTATGTTCATTATAATCCAGCAAGCAGTCACAACAACGATATGAGGATGTGACAATCATCATCACTGGGGCCGTGTTGTTTTTCTTTGTCACTGATTACTTTGATGTTTCAGTCCTAATGGTGTTTTCACTGTTTGCCCTCATTCCAAATTACTTATCACTCATGAAGCCCTCAAAGCCCGGAGCTCAGTCAGCACAGCTGGGACTGATGGATGCACACACATACACACACTCCCACCCACACACAGTGGAGACAGAGATAATAGATACATGGGGATGCAAGAGATGCTACTTGAGCTGTAAAACTGGTTCCTCAAATGAAGACTGCAGATTTTCACGTCTCCGGGGTCTCATTATACTCACGTTATTTGCATCCCAAGAGAGTCCTTGATCGATTGATTAATCAATTCTTTAGTCCCTCTGTGGATCTGCTGTCTTTGTTCTTGTGAGGGGAAAAGGGTCAACAGTAATTATTCCAGTGATTTTGTCCATTTGTAGTTCAAGTTTGAAAACACGCCAGACAAAAATAGACTGCCGGGCTACTGCATCCATGTAGATGCTGCATGTGGGACATCTAGCTAACCTCATTCAGTCTAATACACCAGTTCAACAGACCAATATTTCAAGGGGCAAAATTTGTAATTTAGGCCAATCATTTTTGTAATCTTGTCCCAAAAATTCATCTATTACAATGGGCAAATGTTTAAATACAATACACTTATTTCACCTCAAGAAGGCAACAGTGTTCAGGCTATTTATCCATTTATCTTCCAAATACTGGGTAAGGGCAGGACTAATCAGCCTTTTCTTAGGATTTTAAAAGAGTTTCCCTTAAAAGTCCAATTATCTTATAGTGTTTGAGTTAAACACGAGTTGAAGGAGTTTCACCATGACCCCAACTAACATCTCACCTCTGCCCCTCAGCATTGTTTGTAATGAAGCCTCAAGAGATCTCCATAATAAAGGTTATCCAATGGCAAACACTTGCTCATCTGTCTGCTTCAACAAATAAAAGCTGTGAAACCACAGTGGGTTGTGTGTGTTTTTAAGCTTGGCATTTTTAAACAACACGCATGTAAAAGGGAAATGTGGAGTAGTTTCACACAGTAGAAAGCAGCTAGTAGTGGTAAGTAAAGGACTTAAGGATTTAAAGGACTTTCAATAAATCTGTGTACACACACCTTCAGATAGATATAGATCATACATACAAAATACTGCTAAAAACGCATTAGTGATATTGCCATAAAGTATTTAATGCCTCTTTACTCCCTCTGCAACATTACCCACTGGACTAAACAAACACACACACACACTTAGGAAACTACGAGCCAACTATATATGACCTGACACAAATAGTGATTGGCCAGCTGAGCAGCTTCTTGGCCTTGTGCGCCAGTCTGTGCTGTTAGATTCACAACAAAAGAAAACAGCCTCCCTTTATTTTCTCATTTATTACAGACTTGTGAGTCTCTGCCGCCCTGGGAAACAAGGATACAGAAGATTTGAACTCCAAGAGCGACCAGTGGCACACACAGTTCTGCTAGTCATTATCTCTGTGAAAATTTGGATCTGTTTGTTCTGCATCTAGACAAAATTAAGGGTTTGGGTTTTTTTTTTTTTCTTGCTCTTTGAGAGAGTTTGGAAAGTGACACATGGAGCCTGTGCTGGAACTGAAGGATGCCAATGGAAGAAGAAACAGCAGAGAGGTAAATTAAAGTATTTATAAACCTTTGAAAATACATTATTCAGAATAAAAAAAAATCCTTTGTACCAGTACTAAGTACCAACAAAACTATGTAGCTATATATTACATAGCTACCTGCAAATTATAGAATAGAATAGAATAGAACAGGCTCATTTGACTCTAAATGATACAAACTTTAGTATCTATACTCTTATTTTACACATACTTACTGTATGTAGGACAATAATATCTGCTGACATGCACCTAACAGAGCAGAATAGAATATAATATCTCTTATTACTGCGTTCATTAATGAATGATATACAGCTTATTTTGTGTATTACATAAGACAAAAAAATCAATTTACACATAGCATGTCAGATATAAATCTGTGCAGATATCATTTGCACAGAAATTGTATCAGTGCAATGATAGAACTAAATCTTTAAATAGGACTCTAAATAGGACTAGATCATCTCTTACTACCATATATCTCTAAATGAATGGATTTGAACTTGCAGCATAGATTGCACAGGAAGGATGTAAATGTGTGCAGATATGCCCCAAAAGAATATAGAATAGAATAGAATAGAATAGAATAGAATAGAATACTTTTAACCTCCAAAAAATGAGACCATAGCAGTTCTGTGGTCTGTCTGAATCAATGGCGTCACCTGGTGGCTGAAACATGTCACTGAGCTTAATCAAGTCTTTCCTGCTTTGAATTACTATAAATTGAATAAACACACTGATCACACATTGTACTCTTCTCTCCTTCAGGCAGCTGATTCTTTAATTGTTCTTCCTAAAACTCCAAGATGGAGGATTGACCTCGACGACGTGCTTGGCATTGTGGGTATTGTGGGCACAGTTCTCAACCTGCTGGTAGTGGTTTTAGTGTATATCTTGACACCTGTCTGACATGTTGTGACTCTCATTGTACAAATATCATTCCTAGATATTTTTAATGTTACTTCTGTGGTATTTAGTAGAATTGTTTAAGGGCATTCAGTCTAATACAAGTGTGTCCTTTTCCAGTCCAAAGGTTTGATAAACACTGTGCAGGACTTTATGTTTTGTTGTTATTTTATTATCACCATCTGTGAGTTAAGAAAACACTTCTATACTGAACAACAATTTATAAAACCTGCTAAATCAATCAAATCACAGACCAATACTTCTGAGCTGTATACATGTTTATTTTCTGTTTGATGTGGCTTTGTACTTTCATTGTTTGGAAATAAAAAAAAATGATAATCATATTTAGAGCAAACAAATTTTACATTAAAAATTCTTGTGTTTCAGTTATCTCCCCTTTTATTTTCTTTCAATAACACATCAATGAGTTACACAGGCAGCTTCAAAGGCATCTTACTTCCAAAAATCAGAGACACATTAAAAAATCATTTTGGCTGCAACAAAATGGAAAAAAATAAAATAAAACAAAATATTAGCAGAACTTTTATGCATGACAACAGACCTGTAACACAAAGGGAAGATTAAGCCACAACTGGAAAAATAGTACAAGAAATTTAAGAGGACCAGAAAACAGCAGAGACAGAACAAGATATGCTTAAACAGAAATAATAAACAGTGTTTAATGAAACAATGCTGAGTCACATTATTATTTAAGAAAGTGATAATATCAATTTCTCTGTAGAATGTAAGAAGGGGAAGGGATCTACAAAACAATCAACATTACAGGCAATACCTGAAAAGTAAATACACAGTATATGTAGTGTGCCACTGTTAAATATATGTATATTAGAATACTATTCTCTGATATGCAAAATTGCCAATACTGATGTTAAAACATACAAAAATGCTTTTTGCTTTAAAAGTGTATCTTGATTGATCACTTCAAGGTACAGGAGCTGTACAATTGTTTGGGTTATTGATGGTAATATCAGGCAGTATTTGACAGCTGGTGATGATGTCAATCTTCTCAGACACGGCCTTCAGGTCATCCAAGATTAATCTGATGCTGTGGGATGCACTGATGATGGCGCTCTGTGAGGTATTCAGCTGAGATGTTGCACTGCGCACCTATCACACAAAGTCAATAACATAATACTTGAACCCAAAACTACTTGATGTGAAGTAAATAAGAATTTCCAATAATTAGAAACACAAACACATCACAGTTTCTGTAGAGTTACAGTGAAAACTAATTTTTCTGAATCATATCTGGTGAGACAACAGCATTTTTTTATTACATGATTTTCAGTTCTCTAAATGCTTGATCTATGTTTGTCTTTACTTGACATGTTTGCATTAGAATATCTCTTTCGATACAATGCACTCAGAAAGTATTCAGACCCCCTTCCTTTTTTCCCCACATTTATGTTGCACCCTAATGCCAAAATCATCTAAATTCATTTTTTTCCTCAGCAACAACAAATTCATAAAAAACAAAGACAATTTTAAAAAAAAAAAAATCCAAAATCACACAGCCAATACAACCCAGGAGTGGCTTGGGAACCACTCTGTGAATGTCCCTGAGTGGACCAGCCAGAGCCCTGACTTAAAAACCACTAAACATCTCTGGAGAGACGTTAAAATAGCTGTCCACTGATGTTTCCCATCCAACCTGACAGAGTTGAAGAGGATCTGCAAAGAAGACTGGCAGAAAATCTCCAAGTCCAGGTGTGCCAAACTTCAGGCATCATTCCCAAGAAGACTTGAGGGTTCAAGTCTATGCTGGGGAATAAGTGCACTGGTTCCTGTAATAATAGTGTAGTGGGGGTGTATTATTTGTTATTTCTATATTAAACAAGTGACGTACCTCCCTGCTGGCATTGCCATAAACCTGTCGCAGCGTCAGCCCCACATCAGAATACAGTCGGCTGTTGGACTCCTGTAGCTTCTGTTGTAAAAGGGTATCACCTGAGAAACAGAAAGCATACTGGGATAACTGAGGTGTAAACACAAGTGGTCCTCCTTCATTTCATTGTTCAGTTGCCAATTTGATTAAAAAAAACTAAAACAACTAAATGTGTCTTTGTTCATCTACGGAACCATTTCTGAAATTCACAAAGTGTGTGTCTGTAGGTGTGAGTGTGCATTTTTGTTTGTCTCTCTGTATTGGCTGTACATTCATTCATAGAGCCAGATGACCCTCTCAGTGAAAGAAACTGTAAAATACAACTAAAAGCAAGTCAGTAGACCTTGTAATAATAATTACTGCTAGCATTCCTCACCATGTGGCCTGTGTGTTGGGCTTGGCCTGTCTTCCACTATGGACTGTATATCAGGGTGGTCTCTGACAACAATAAGAGGAGGCAGGTCTCTCTTGAGTATCTGAGCACTCTCTTGGCTCACTGCAGAGGATCGGCCAGCTTGCTCCGCCTCTTCCTCACTGTCTGTTTCAGATGCCTCCCCTGGAACCTGAGAAGATCCACAGACATTTTAACATTAAATTAAAGGATTGGGAAAATTAAGTCATTGGTTGAAGTTTTAAAACACACGGGAACACGCCCGCAAGACAACCTTGGCTCCACTCGTGGCAGCTTGGGGAGCAGGTAGTGAGGTGATGTAGACCTCATCATCAGAGTCTGTTTCAGACGCCTCGCCCTGTACCACTATCGGGTACCTGCTGGACATGACTGCACACAGCAAAACACATCCAAACAAAACAAAACTTCGTTAGTAACACTCACACCATAACTAGACTGTCACTGGGGCTAAATAACAGTAACATACAGAACCACATTAGTAACGCAATACACATTTATCCCTACTTACCTCCCAGTCCTAGTGCACTCAGCTAAAACCTGCAATGTAATTTAAGTTAAAAAAAAAAAAACACGAATGGCAAAATACTCAATAGAGATATACGCTGAAATAAATGCAAAAAGTACCAACCTTCTCTGTAATATCAAAATACAAATCACATGAGTAATAAGGAAAAGACTAGTTTTCCAAGATCCAATCCGATCAGCGATATTGTATCATGTGACCAAAACGTTTCATATCGCGATTGGACATCGCAGCTCCCACAGTCCAGAGTTTGCTTGTTTATATTTACAGCGTACACCGATATTCAGTGCATAGTTGTCAATGGCTTTCGAGGAGGCCGTAAGGTTCAAGTCTTATTTTTGGCTTTTACTTCAGGAAATATTTTCTTTACAGTACGTATGATATGTTTGTATGTGGTTGGTTGTTGCAGGTCAGATGACCTGGCCATATTAGTTACTCTAGGGGATTAACTCCTGCTAACGCCGCCTACGGGGATTTTTAGGGAATGGCCCGGTGTTAATAACGAGTGTGACCTAGGAAGCAAGCTACTTCAATACTGTAACCTACAGATGACAGGTAGAGTAGATTTAACGGTTTACTCAGTTTAATTTATCTAGATTAGTTATCGGCATGGTGTACATGCATACGTAGCTTTTCCTTCACTCTCTCTCTCTCATACACTGAGATAGAAATAAGTAGTTATGACTTGGAGAGTGTAGCTAGGAAACAACACGATCTATCAGGCGCTAACTAACTAGCTAGCTAACGCTGACATGCGAGAGAGGGTTTTCATGGTTATTATTGGTTTTGTCTTTTGAAGCACAGCTAAGTGTCTTAATTAAAACTGCTTTACTTTGGTGTTCTCCTGTTCTCACTACTGTCTGTTTTGTCTAGGAATGGCAGATGAGGCTCTGTTTGAATTTCTCCATATGGAGATCGTATCGCATGTTTACAAGGAGCAGCAGTCCAGTAAAGGAGAGATGGACAACAAGGTGTGTTCACTATCAGTATCCAGTGTTATCCTGCTGGTTTATCTACGTGTCTGTGGAGTTATCAGTGAAGTTCTTCCCCTTTGCAGGCTTCACATTAGAGACCAGTTTTTACATACAGTAGTTTAACATCAGCAGGACAGATCTTATTAACATATAGGTATTTTTTGCAGATCAGATAAACCACTTACACTTTTTTCTCTTCAGGACAGAGCTGTCTGTGTTTCAGTCCTGGAAAGCATGGGTTTCAGGGTGGGACAAGGACTCATTGAGAGGTAGAACACACACACACACACACACACACACACATAAACACGCTGGCTGTGCAACACTAAATGTTGTATGATGTGTATTTTACCTTTTATTAAAAGTGTCAGAATCAACCGTTGCTCTCTTCTAGGTTGACCAGGGACTCCCCAAGCTTTAAGGATGAGTTGGACATTATGAAATTTGTCTGTAAAGACTTCTGGACAAAGGTCTTCAGGAGGCAGGTTGATAACCTCAGAACAAACCATCAGGTAAGATAAGGTAACACTTTATTAATCCCACAAGAGAAATCAGGGAGATAAAAGTGCAGGGTAACAATGTGCATGAAAATCTGATTTCTAAGGGACCCTGTGCTTTTGATGGTGTGTGTACAGAGTTGAGCTGTTTTTGTGTCTGTTGTTTGTTTCTCCATCAATAGGACTTTTCAACTTGTAGAACCATGTTGTTGTTTGGAAAATCATTACAGCAAAGAAGACAAAGCACATCACCTAAAGGGTGCTGTGTGAATTTTAATTTTAAACAAAAGTTGCGTAGCTTGATATCTATAAAATGTAGTGAAATGCACATAATCATCATCATATTAGTGTTGTTTACATCGATGTCTGTTTACTTATAGTCACCTTCTTCCCCTGTCTTTACAATGTGTTTTACTGCCACCTGCTAATGTGTAGAAGAGAGTGAGAGTAGTGAAATTTGTTTTGCAGCCACGTGTCCTCATGTACAAAAATGTAAAATAAAATGCTCCATTTTGCTTCCAGAGGTCAGAAACTTCACAGGAAACCTTTTAAATTACTAATTAGCCCTGTTCAAGTGTCTGATTCTTTTTATT
>OOFC01042171.1:1803-27451 GCA_900323345.1 Pseudochromis fuscus | reverse complement strand
CAGTCAGTCAAACTTTATTAATAGAAAACAAACCAACTTTCTGACAACTCCGTTCACTCCCAAAACAAGCTAGTACATTCACAATACAGTACCGTACGTACCAGTAGCTCTTACCAGTATTTGCGCCGCCTTCGTTGAAAACAATGTATTTCTAACTCCATTTGTCACAGTTCAAAGCTACATGAACAGCTGTTTTATTTTTTTCTCCGAGGTAACGTCAGTGACGTAGGATTATCTTTTACCAACAGCAAGGTACAACAGGTAGTGCAACTTTTTATCACCTAGTTAGTGCATCACAAACGTGGAGGGAACTTTTCCCTGATTCAGTAAACACGTAAAAGAAACAGTCTGATACCGCTACGGTAAATCAAACATTAGTGCAATCACAATATACACCCCCTGACTACGGTAGATATAAATAACCAATATTGATCCATATATAAGGTGCATCGGATTATAAGGCGCACTGTCGGTTTTTGAGAAAATTAAAGGCTTTGAGGGCCACCTTATAGTGCGGAAAATACGGTAGTCTATAAAAACCTAAATGTGAATCCCCTGTTTCACATTTCTCAGTAAATCTAAATAAAGGGGTTTCTGCTAAAATGTTCACAGTATGAATTAAAAGAGAGAAAGTGACATGATTAGTAACAAGTGAATTCCCCAAAGATGTGACTCATCATCATAACGCGCACACAGCAGATTGTGTTCTAATCACTGTAATTAGATGACTTAAAAGAACATTGTGTGTGTAAAGGTCAGGTTTCAGGCCATTTGTGGCTTCAAGTTGTAATCACAAATGCTACAGTAGTCATTTCCTTCTCAGTTTGAGTGGCACCAGGAGGTTCTGGTGCTCAAAGAAAACCAGTAGGTAACCCAGGATGGGCATGCTGTGTGCACCAAAAAACCTAAAAAGGGATCAAAAATCATTTCATTACGTTGGCAGAGGCAACAGGTTTGCAATATGTCCCTAATCCCCTGAATACAGACTGCTGTGAAACCAGAATAATACAGACAGGCTGCACAGCCATCTAATCGTATTGCCACTAGATGCTGGTGGAAAACATGCATGTTGTTCGAGGCTAAGGCAGCATCAGTGAATCCCACTTGATTAACCTGTATGAAAAGATGCTAATTATTATTCAACATGCTTAAGGGGAAGAAAATTACTCATCTGCATATGGATTCTTGTCTAGCTTACAATTATTCCATTAAACTTAATTAGATGTGCAGACAGGGTGTCCTAGAAATATTTAGTAAAATTCAGCTGAGAAGCCATCATCACCCTCTTTGCCCCATGAAGGAGCACTCAACATGACTGTGTCTACACCACACAGAGGATCACAGCGACACATTAGTATGCAGTCAGCAGCCGTACTCAAGACATTTGTATTCTTCCTTGGAAACCTTTCTAGTGTTTCTGGGTTAGATTTATGTATTTGCACCTATAAAGCTGATAACAGAATGATGAGAGAAAATAGATTCTGCAGATCAGAGCATTTGCTTTGCTTACTAAACAGTGCAAGAATTCACAGACAGCCCATAACTAATTCATGATAGACTGCTTTATTTGTGCTTGTTGAATTTACAATTAAGAGAATTGTTTCTTTAATATAGATAAAATAAATTATGTTGTAAAATCTACTTAAAACTATTTATGGCTTTAAGCTGTCGTGCCATGGAGGCCAGAGAGTCTGCAGATGTTATTCCAACCATAGACCACAGCAGATCGTTTCTCTGATTAACACACCTCCACGTAAAATCACTAAGTTCATCTAGTTTAAGGTGAGATTGGGCTGCAAAGAAAATCTGTAAGCACTCAGCTCTCAGCTCTCAGTGCAACAAAACAAGCCTCCCAGCTTGAGTTACTTAAATCAGTGAACAGTTACACTTTGGAAATGAACCATAAACAGAATTGTATCACAGCATCCACTTAAAACTTTAACCCAGTGGTAGTTTTCAGATTTAAGGTTTTAGATTATATTTTTCTCTGTCACAGATATTCAGAGATCCCACCACACCACATCACTAAATATCCAGATATATTATTTTGGTGTTATTTTATCTGATTTTGCTGCATTTTCCACAAATGTAAAGCTCCTTTATGTCCTTGACTGCACAGCTAACCAGTAGTTCTCAGGCACAGATGGAAATAAATTGAATGATTGTATTATTTAAAAAAAAAAAAAAAAAAAAACTATTTCAATACAAACTGTACACACAATGTTATATGTTGATATATTGAACAGTAATGATGGTCCAACACTAGTGTTCTCACTTTATGAGTTAAATGTTGTGCAAGGAGCATTTTTGTATCATATGCAACTGTCATAATTCACAAGTAATAACATGAACATCCTGGATATGGATCGTTTGATGACATATTGTTAATACAAAGGTCTGAAATTCTCTCATGTTGAGTTCTGTGCACAGACAGGAACGAAAGGAAGTGTTTTTATCTCTGTCAAGGAAATTGTGTTTTTGCCTGGGTTAGTCAGTGCATCTGTCTGTTACATTACAGGAAAAACTACTGAACAGATGTTGAGGATTTTTTTTTTTTAATGCAAAAAACAAACTAACTTTTGGGCAAGATCACAGAAAATCCAAAAATAATTCCCCAAAAATTCCCATCTGTCATATGTGGATATAGTGTTGCTGTTTCACCACAAGAGGGCAACAGTGTTCACTACGTCATACAGCATCAATACAGCTGGATTATTCCTTCTTGGAGGTTTGGGTGGATTTTATGTTTTTTTTATTTTTCAAATGCTGTGTTTAATTTGTCGGTGATCATTTAATCATTTGATTCCAACACTAAAAAGCTTCATACACTTCTCAGTGTGTGTGTGTTTTGTGGTTATTCCCCAGTATCTACAGTACCAGTGGTACCACACAAAAACAAGTACTATCACTTTGGTAACAAACCTAAACCTGATATCACTCCAGACACAGGTCTTATAATCAGCCTGACTTGACATTTTGTTTTTGCTGAAGCATGAAAGTTGTGAGGTCTATAAGGGAAGTTTCTGTTAACTGTTGTGATAATCACTATATGTTATAGAAGTAGTTCGACTGTATGCTGGGTGATGATGATGGGGAGGAGACCCAGGAAAAGCCATTGTGATACATTCTTTAATTAGGATTATTTTCAGTAAATTACATCAGAGTGTTAATGGACCTTTGCTCATTTCACCACGAGATAACCTGGAGATGTTCATTTTAGAAACTTCTGGTCTGCCCCCTGCGTGTGTGTCTGTGTGTGTGTGTGCGTGTGCCTAAAGCTATGGAGGGGGATGGTGAGGTGATCATCAGCCCGGTGCAGAACTGCAGTCACTGTGAGAGCGGTGATTGTCACGAGACGAAGGGCACCATCATCTGCTACTGTGATGAAGACCTCATCCTGGCACCAGACGGGGTGTCCTGCATCAACGCCACAGGTCTGACATACAATATTATTACATTAGTATTGCACAGGTAATGAAGAATCATTGTCTAAATTGCTCTCTTCCACACAAATTCACGAAATGAATGTGAACGTAGAAATGAGCTGAGCTAAATTTAATTGTACCTGTAATAGACTGTGACTCAGAGAACAGATAATGAATTAATCTACCAAAGTAATTAAGCCTGGGAGGCTCTGTACTTTATTGAATCTTTATCTGAGGAAATGTTTTTTAATAGTGTTTTTAATACTTTAATCAGTCATAATAATGATCAATAAGTAGGATAAGCTAACCTGTTAATGAAAATGAATATAACTGTAGCAGTATAAGCTGTGTGGACTCTCCTTCTGTGATTTGTAGTTTAATTGTGTGCTGCAGTAAAGTGAAAGCTCTTTCTTCTAACAGGATTTAGGACAAACGGTTTCACCTGGATACTGATGGAGGGACATTACAGTGGATTTTGAACTTGACTCAGAATGGACTTAATGAGCCTGTGTTCATGCAGCTGCTTTTCCTGTTAGTCCATGTCAACACCAGCTGAAAATCAGTCCTCAGAAAATGCACTGTCGTCTTAGGTTAAACTGTAACACAGAAAAGGACCAACCCCTGTAGACGCAGACATACCCGCTCTATTATGATTTGTTATCTTAAAAAATGATATATTTAAGATTGTCTATCTGAAACGAATTAATATGGAGAAGTGTCACTTTATCATTTGAAGCAAAATAACAGGGCTATTACCATCTCAATAATATCTTAATGACCTCAAGCCTCTCCTTGTCCTGTAATTTGCAAATCTGTTCTCAGTAATGACAAGCAGCAGATAATTCTATGATGCTAGGTCACAAAAGTTCAGAATCTCAATATGGTCTCTCTCCGTGTGCAGATTTGTTCTTCAGCTTAGACAAGTGAAATGAGATCTCCCCTTGCCACCGAAAAGGCATTGACATGCACTGGCCGTCGCCGCTCCTAAGCTCTGTTGTGTCATCGCTTTCACATCATTAATTAAGTTGGGGATCAGAGTGGCGAAGTGAATGTTAATACTCCTCAGGGGAAGATAACAACTGTACAACACTGTTGTTTCCCCGTGTCTTGCAGAGGTGTCCCTGCCGCCTCCACAGCCATCTCTCTCCCACCTGGCACTTGGTCTGTCTGTGGGCACCTCTGCCCTCATCGCCGCCCTGCTGCTGGCTGTGTCAGGGGTCATGATAAGTAAGCACCAACACACTTTAGTCACTAACTCTGTGCTAGTTTATATTACTGAATTGTTTGGCATTGGCCTGTGGGGGTTTCACACTGCACATGATACTGGAGGCTGAACATTTTCCACCAAGGCAGTTATGCTATCACCTGCAACAGATCTGACCTTTTTGGAGATAGGATACATTACACAAGGAACATATGTTTTGGTCAAGATCAGAGGATGCTATCCTGTCTGAAAAAACTCCCTCTGTTATACTAGACAAATGATAGTGTTGCTATTTTACTGTAAGAGGGCACCAGTGTTTAGTCTGGAGCATCTGTACAACTAGAAACTCTCAGTGACTCCTTGAAGGAGACAGGATGTTGCTCAGGAACAAATGAAAGAGGAAGAAGGAAGTGGTAGGTACAAGCTCAGAACAGTGACATGTTTTGGTCCTTTGGGTAAAATTTTGTCAAATCTTTATGGATTTTGTTGAAAATCTACACATACTTGTTGAATGATGATGTCTACAATATGAGAGCATGTGTTGGAGATCAGACATGGATGATGCCTTGGTTTGCATTCTCTAAATGCTTTTTAATAATTTAATTTGCTTTTGAGGATTAAACAATTTGTGCTAACATACAACTCATAAGTGACCATTAAAACCCTCCATTGGTTTAAACACAATGATTCGCTCATTCAAATTTGGAAATGAAAACACTCCAAAGTACACTGGGTACACTGGGTACACTGGGTACCTTTGTCATCCTTATCTGAGCAGCTGAAGTTTACTGTACTGTTTGTAGGCAGCTGATTGGAGAGCTCACTGTTAAATGGGCTCATTCAAAGCAAATATGTGTTCAGCTCAGAAATCCCCCACTAGGGGTTGTTGACCTAATGGACAAAGCACTTTGTCCATTAAGGAGGACAAGTCATGTATAAGCGCAGTCCATTTACCATTTGAAAAACAAATCTGTGGAGGTCATTACATTATTAAATGGAGAGGAAAAAAACGTGTGCTCCCCTGTTCTCATTCACTACTCCCCACTGTACATAATAGACAGTTAATTTACTCTATAGCGAGCCGTGAGACTTTGAACACTTATTAATCGTTGCAAAATACACAGTGGTACCACAATGCAATGTGTCATATTTTATAGATTGCATTTTGTACTGTTGGCAAAAAACGAGTGAGAGGGAGGTTGTTTCCTTATTATTAAATAGCATTAGAATAATGCTGCACTTAGACAGGATGTCAGAGGGTGTATAGATCATATAGTAGAAATTAAATCAGACGTGCGCTTCTGTATAAAAATCTTTCCTTTTTCCATTTCCTGATGTTTTTGACATTTTCACTTGTGCATCTTCTACACAAAATGGACACATGCTCTCTTACTCTGCATAACACCCACACACACACACAGTTCTCCAGTGTGTGTCCTGGCCCCCCTCAGATGGCCGCGAGCAGGTTGTTGTCAGAACGGGAAGTGAGCCTCGCGACCAGTACAGGCATCCGTCTGCCCGCCTGCTTTCAGGCTATTATAGAGCCAGACATATGCACTCATTGAGCCATCATCTCCTCCACACACACACACACACACTCCTCTGCTCACGCTCACACTTACAGACCGCCACATATATCCAGACTCCCGCCCACACTCTTGCACACACATTAGTCGAAGAGGCAGGGGCAGGCGAGGTGTGGGACTCCCTCTGTGATGAATGAAACGTGCTAATGATGGATGGCTGCTTAGCCGGCAGCTGACGGCGCTCGTACATTAGAAAGCACTTGGTAAATAAATAACTCCCCTATGCACATATAAGCACACACACAACAGCACACACACAAATAAGTTTTCCTGCGACTAATATGTTTACAGCCCAGGTTGAGGCTTCTAGCACTAAAAAGTGTGAGGTTTTTTTGTGCGTGGGTGTGCGAGAGAGAAACAAAAAGCTTTGTCTTCGTACTCTGGGCTCTGCTGCATGAAGTGCATTCATTTGCAGAGCTGGGAAGTGTTAGTTTTAGTTTTGTGTATTTCTTTTTGCAGTAAACACTTGTGTATTTAACATGTAGAAGACAGATTCACATGTTGATGGTTGAATTTTAAAATATTATTTATGCGATTATTTTAGAAAGACAAATCTGGCATTAGATATATAGCTGATTAGATATGAGCTCATAGTTCACAGACGCAAAGGAATTCAATTTCATAACCATTGGTGTTGTACAAGCATAGAGTCTTTAGAGAAATAATAACTTTAAAAGCTTTCCACTTTGTGTGCTTTGGCTGCCAGAACTAATTTAGGACAAGAAGATTGGTTTCAAGGTTTTGTTTGTTTCTTAAACTGTGAATATCTCTGCAGTGGAATGAATCTCCTTTTTCATGTTCATCCCGCCAGTGTACAGGCGTAAACACACCGAGCTGCAGTCTATTCAGCTGGAGCTGCAGAGTCCAGACTGCAAACTCAGCAAGCTGCGTGCCTCCACCATCATGACAGACTACAATCCCAACTACTGCTTCGCCGGCAAGACGGCCTCAGTCAACGACCTGAAGGAAGTGCCGCGACGAAACATCTCTCTCACCAGGTAACAGACTCCAGATTCCTGTTATTGTCACAAACATGGCAAATGACAATGTTACAGTAGTTTACCATGATTACAAAAGTTGACTTGTCCAAATGATTTCAACAAGTACTGTTTCACATAAAGCCTGAAATATTAAAGTCTCATGGGTTGACTGCAGTGATCCAAGCAGCTCAGAAAAGACGTTTGTAGGAATCTTTTCATTTTGCAGAGCATCTTTAATGTGTTTACACTTTAGGAGTTTATCATTTTTGGTTCTTAATCTTTGGGATAATTTCTTTTTCACGATTTTTTTTCTATTTATTGCTTGCATAACGCATCAAGAGTTCAACTCAATTAATTCAAATGGGAAAAAGCAAAACCATCATTTAGTGTCAAAGTTTACCTTGCTGAACTTTCACTTCTTCAACAGGATGTGAAAAGGTGACAGTCATTTGCCTTTGGGGATGAAAAATTGCAGAACCACTAATTTAGAAAACTGACAAGCATCTGAGCTGCTGTGTTTAAAAGAAATCACTCCTGCTGATTACTCCAAGGCTTTCATTTCCTTACTCAGCCCTCAGCTCCTCCAGTGATCACTGTTTGAACAAAGACATATTAGGGGCATGTTTTATCCTGGGGCATGTGTTTCCTTCGGTGTAGAAATTTCACCCTTTGTTCTGTATAATGGCTGGAATATGTAAGTGTAAATATTAAATGTATTTGTCTGTTTGCAGGGGTCTGGGTCATGGAGCATTTGGTGAGGTCTATGAAGGTCTGGCAGTGGGGATACCAGGTGAACCAAGTCCACTGCAAGTGGCAGTCAAGGTGAGGCCTAACCTGCTGCCTTTTTTTCAAAGCTCAAAGTTTGTATATGTGCTTCAAAAGTAATCATACAACGTACACTGGGGTTACTTTCACTGTGTTTTGTTTAGTGTCACATCAACATACAAACATTTAACTGTATGTAAAGCTCCTAACCATTCATTGAGATGTGGTTTTCATTTATTAAAGACCCTCCCTGAGGTTTGCTCTGAGCAAGATGAACTGGACTTCCTGATGGAGGCTCTAATCATCAGGTAGGACAATTAACAACATTCTGTCTCTCATACATCGACATCACAACAAAGCCAGTTTGTGATACACACTTCCTCACTGTGTTTCTGCCCCTGCAGCAAGTTCAGCCACCAAAACATTGTTCGATGTATAGGAGTCAGTCTGCAGGCCATGCCCAGGTTCATCCTGCTGGAGCTGATGACCGGAGGAGACCTCAAGACCTTCCTGAGGGAGACCAGACCTCGACTGGTGAGACACACTCCTGTATTATCCTCAGTCTTTGACGATTTTCAAGCGAATTAGCATATTCAGCACTGAAACTGTCTTTTAGGTTGAAGTAACAAAGTAATTAACAAACTGTTGCTTATTTACACATTAGACAATTACAGACACGATGCTACTCTTAATGTAATGCTGTGTTCACCATGAAGTCCAGTATTCAGTGTCTTTTAATTGTTAACTATCAACTCCTCAGGGAAGTGTCTGACTCTTTAGCAGCTAAATGCTGCGCTATGTTCACCAGCTGGTTGCTAACTGTGCCTGTTTACTGTTTGGTGCTGAGCAGGTCATTTACTGTGTGTTTTAAAAGCTTTTTCCACTGATGCAGCGCGGTGGGAGTGAACAAAACAGTAAAGATGTAGCTGGACAGCAACACAATGAGCAGAAACTCACTATTCTATTATATACGCAGTAAACTCAAGGGCAGCTGCAGATTTAGGTGATAATTCTCCCTCAGTTCATCACTGCAGGCGCCCGATCTCACGTAGCCATTTGATACATTGTAATCATAAAGAATATTGATTATGGCCCAGTTTGTATAGAACAGTGTGTAGGATTTAATGTCATCTCATGGTGAGATTACCACCTAACCAACTGAAATTGCATCTCCCACACTTCTCAGCGTGTATGACAGTATACGATGGCCATCAGAGAAGCTATAGCATGTCTGGTGATGAGGAGACTTTAGGGAGATATTTCAAATCTAGATGTAGATTTCATAGCTGCTTCTACTCCAACTGTACATTGTGAAGTTTGGCTATTGTGGTTGGAGCTGACATCACCGCCCATGTTTTGTTTTTTTAATCACTTTATTTTGTCCGTAAATGTCAGAAGCTGAGCTGATATTGGTAATGTCGCCAGGTTTTTTGGGTCCAAATAACAAAAAATAATTACTAGTTTTTGAGCATAAATGTAAAATCACCGTCCAGGTAGCAGTTAGATAATTTTCCACATTAGCACAGGGAAAAACAAGACCTGTGTTGGTGTGTTCATGGGCCAAAAATGAGCTGTATTTATATTGGTAGCTCCGTGAGCTGTTAAGCAGAAAAAGGGAAACTTCAGCATCAGTCATAAAATTTGTTTATGTGCTTTCTTTTCTTTTCTTTTCTTTTGCTCTTTTGCTGAATACGTATCTTCCTTCGTTCATTACATTTTGGTTATCAAACTTATTGTTATCCAGCACCAGTAACCACTTATTCTGTTAACCACTGCACTTCTTCCTTTTCCATGTAATGACAGTTAGAAACACGACTGGTACCATAGCACCACCAAAATCGAGCTCCCACTTGAAAAGGTTTTTCTAGATCCAGGCTTTGGTTTGTGAACTGTGGGCTACTGTTAAGATATGGTGGTGCATGGACCTGCTCCCTGTGTAGACAAAGATCATTGATCATTCTGAGAGGACCAAAATAAATCCTGTTTTTTCAGGTCCTTATACACTATTAAAAACAGAGTTATTAATAATATATTCAATTACTAATAGACCTGCTGATATTACACACTCTTGCTTTAGGCTATCATTTCTGATTGAGCCTGAGGATTCTCTGGTTCGAGTTAGAGCAGTCAGCCCATGTATTAATGATGCTTTATAGCCACAATGTGTACTCTTCATCTATTTCTACCTCTAATAAATTTACTAATTTTGAATTCTGGATCTGTCTGTTGTATCAGGAGCAACCATCCAGCCTGACCATGGTGGACCTCCTCAACGTGGCCAGAGATATTGCTAAAGGCTGCCAGTATCTAGAAGAGAACCAGTTCATACACAGGTACTGCACAAGGTTCCTGCACATTTTGAATTTGCAAAAACAACAGTGTCTTGGTAATAAAGCAAACAACCAAGAAGAGCACATGGTTATGGCAGAATATAATGAATTGTGTGGTTCCAGTCCTCCTACCTAAATACATCAGAGAGACAGAGGAAAACAACCTGCAAACAATAAACAGCACATATGGCTGTGCATACAACTGTACACATATGGAATGTAAATATTCATCTGACAAACAGAGTTGTTTGCATTCATCTGCGACTCAGAATAATGAAGTGGTTGCGTCCGTCCAAGCGTGACATATGGACTCTGCATGCCTTTTGCCTTTCGTATGATAGCAGAAAGGACAAGTGATGAGTTTAGTATCAGAGCAGCCAGATGGGGTAACCGGCTTGGCTTTTTACGGTCTGTATCCAAGGCACAAGTCAACAGTCGGCCCTGCTGTATCCATATTCACAGCGGCTGGTGAACCAGGGGATGTGGCTAAAGAATGTTAAAAGCTTCTCTTACAAAGATCTCCTTCATAGACGTCCATGAGGAAAGTCAAGTACAGGTTACAATGGATAAAGGTCGAAATTGATTCTACAATCATATCAAGACATTTAAAGCACATCCACCTTCATTGGGTTTTGTCTTTGACTTCCCAGGAATTGGTCAATGACAAACAAGGCCTGTTAAACCTTGTCTGTCCCACCGTGGCACAGTAAAGCTCCATCAATCCACCTAATGGCTGACTCTTCTCAGGAGCCTCGTGATCTTCTATACAACCTGATTTTCTGCCTGCGAGCTCATATTAAAATTCACCCTAACACTGTCCTTGAGGCTAATTTCTATTTTATGGAGGTGTGTTTACTTGGGATTGAGTAAAGGGCAGCTGAATGAAGTCGGGTGGAGGAGTAGCCGCTACTCAGAAAATGCAGCTTTTTCCCGGGGATTACTGGGTTGGATGATGAGCTGTGATGTGCTCCATCGGGTTAAATCACAGGGTTAATGCTGCTGCGAACAACTTGTCTCAGCTGCTGTGTGTGTTTCTGTGCTCATTACTGTAGTGGTATTCATCTGTTGTACAGCCAGCAGAGTCACACAGGGTTACTGGTTATTTTATTTTCCAACAGGCTTTCCACTCATAACCACCTGAAAAGACGCACTGTGCTGAAGAGTCATCTAGATTGATGCAACCGCAGGAGTTAAAATAGACTATTAACACAGATTGTTCTTCAAGTGCTGCGGTGAAATGGGTGTTTAAGCTACTTATTGTAAATAAGATCTATAGTATAAGGTCAATTAACAGTGTTTCAATGATATCACTGCTCTCTTCTTGTGTCCTTCTCCTAGCTAGCAGGCTATGACAGCTACTGCTACATTTCAAGGCTTGTCTTTGCCTACAAGTAAAAGCAAATCATTCCCATGAGTTCTTCCAAGCCATTAAAAAAGCTATTTAGCAACTGCAACTCACAACAAGGTGTTTGTGTGTGTGTGTGTGTGTGTGTGTGTGTGTTTTGGTTTGTGTGTTTGCCCTCCCACTTACTGATTACAGAAAGAAATCACAGTCTTCCTGAAGTGACTAAATGGATTGATTGTTTCATTATTTCGTCTTGAATAAGAAATTTTGTGGCACAATGCTGCAATTTAGGAAATTCTCTGTAGCTGGTTCTGATATCTCACTTTATGGACTCTCATGTAACTGCTTCAGTCTAGATCAGGGGTGGGCAATCCTGGTCCTGGAGGGCCGCTATGCTGCATGTTTTAGATGTGTCCCTCTTCCAACACACCTGATTCAAATAATTAGCTCATCATCAGCCTGATAACGATCCTGATCATTTGAATCAGGTGTGTTGGAAGAGGGTCACATCTAAAACATGCAGGATAGCGGCCCTCGAGGACCAGGATTGCACACCCCTGGTCTAGATCCTTCTTTGAGAAACTGAAAACCAAATAAATGTCCTTGTTTTTATTTCAATGTGATTATTTTGTATTTAATTTGAAGTGTCATTGGATCATTATAAGTGTGGTCTTTTCCCTTCTGGCACATTGACATGGAGTTACACATGCACAGTGGTCGTCCCTCAGTCTAAATCAGCTATTACTTTATCCTCATTGTGTCTTTTCTCATCAAAGTTGTGGAGAACAAACATCAAAGCAGTGTGTATCTGTCGACACACTCTCATTGCAAGTCGTTCCTCTCCAACCCTGCCCCGTGTCATGATCTAGTTTGAGGACAGTGTCGCATGGCGTTATTCTGATCTTCAGTTGGGGCTTTTTGTTGGCCCTTGTGCACACTTGACTTTAGTCTGATGAGGAGCAGCGTTCTCAAGTCTCTTCTAAAGATGCTAACAAAGTTAGATGCCTGGGGAGCAGAATACAGTGTGTGGGTTCAGTTTCCTTTTCCCCAGACAGGAGCAGAGCAATGCTGTGTGAACTACTATATTTTCCTCAAAGAATAACCCACCAGTACAGAGCAAATATGAATTTTCTCCTCTAACCCACTCTGCCTGCAAATACTGTGGAACATTTCAATCTTCTCTCTGGATGCACCATGTGGGCAGAGTCATAAAGGCACCGTGAGAAACTCTCCACTTTGCCAACTTGCCCAGGGCGACTTGCTAGTTACACTGAACTTCAGATCCAGCAGGGGAGGGTCCGTAGGTGTTTCATACATGCAGCTCTCTTTTAGATGCAAATATATGAAAAACTTTGGTATACACTTTAAGACCTACAATGCATATCCATTATTGTATTTTAATAAAGTGGCCAAGCTCCTTCAAGTACATGCTGTGACCTGACAGTGAGGGTTTCTCTCTTCTCTCAGGGACATAGCGGCTCGCAATTGTCTTCTAACCTGCAAAGGACCAGGACGTGTGGCCAAGATCGGAGATTTCGGGATGGCTCGAGACATTTACAGGTACAGTACCAACACACATCACTGACTCATGGGAGACGGCGGGCAAAGCTTTTGGCTCAGTTGAATTAGAGTTTAGATTTACGTCCAGAGGAATTTGAGACCAAGTAATGGACTCGGTCATACCAAACTGAGACAGGGAGAAAAAATTGGAAATCTTTAATCCTGGGTCAGGTCTGCAGGTCTTAGACTGGGCAGTGGGATTACAATAACATTGGAACAAGATATGAAAGCCAGATATGAATATTAAAGGAACTGTGTAGAATAGAATTTAGTGGCATCTATTGGTGATGTTAGTGGATAGAGGAGGCAGATATTTAGAAATTGGTTTGAAATGTATGAACTTAGAAATGTGCTTGTTGTATTTATAACTACACCCACTTAACCATCATATTTTTTAATAAATATAATGTAAACAAACACTTTACAGGTCCTTGCTTTGCTGTTTGGTTGTTGTTTAGAGTGAGATATTTTACTGTTAAGAAATAAAGTTATCAGTGCTCTCGGTTGGACTTGCGGCGTTATCAGTGAAGGTGCCGGCTCTGTATTTCCAGACGGGTCTTCCTGAATGATTGTTAAAATCTTTGGCACTCATCTTGGAGGCTTTTGAACTGGTGAATATCAAAGCTCAGCTGTTTTTATTCTCCATCGCACTGTTGTACTGACACCTCCTTTTAATCTACATCAGCTCCTCTGTAGCCCCAACAGTGTCTCATTATTCTTAGCTCAAACTTTTTAATATAGCTAACACTACTTCACGTGACACTGTTTAAATGAATGCACAATCCATCAGGGAAATCTGCTCAGCCTTTCATCTGGTTAGAAATTAGAGCAGGGGAAATATGTCACAATATTCAGCTGTATCAGCGCAGTGCTGGAATCATCCGACGGAAAGTCACAGGAGCAAAGTCACTCTCTGAGCATCCGGGAAAGGCTGTTGCACAACATCCCCGAGGAGTCACATTAGGAGCGCTTGATTTAATTGCTGATGTCAGTTTTTCAGGTGCCTCGCTGCGATTTTGTTTTTATCTTTCAGCCTGGAGCTGTGGTGGCGGCACTTGGATTTTTTTATGATCATTGTTATTATGTTCAGTGGGAGGGGTGGTTGTTTTGCACACAGTGCCACCAGGCCATCAGTGTGTTATTTCTGCTGTTTCATGATGTGGTCTTACTGCTGTGTGACAAGGGACATGGGAGTCTTTTTGAGGAGATGGCAGGGGACAGGTGTCCCACTGAGGGAGCGGGACCAGGTTTAATGTCAGCTTTTTATGCGCTGATAGGGAGCCACAGGCGTGGACAAATTCCCTCAAATAGTCTCATGCATGCTTGCACACCGGCAATGTGGAGGTAAATAAAATCTGTGTAAACAATAACTACCAGACAGTAATCATCTGAAGGTAAACAGCTGCCAGTATGAATAAGATCCACCGTGCCTTTAGAAGAGAAACACTGTTTTTGCCTTAAACGACCACATATTTGTAGCAATACGAACGGATTGGTAGCAAGGTTGGATTTATTAATGTCAGCCTGGTGTGCACACATCCAAAATCACACAATAAAAGCTGAACAAAGACATTCAGCGCAGCAGAAAGAGGCATTAGGCTTCACCATTGTGTCCTCGGGTGCACGCTTCTATCTTACTTTCCATTCAGCACAGTCTGCGCTGAGCTTTTGTCTTTTAGCTTTTTTTCCCTTTAATACTTTTCCTCCAGCTTCCCTCCTGCTCGCAGAATTGGCCACACAAAAACACACACGTATAAAACACCTCTATTTGAGCTATAGATTTTCTGAGACTGTATTTAAGCCTCCCTAATCTGCAGCTCAGCTTTCAGCCTGTGTTGGTGGTGTTAGCATTAGTAATAAATATGTCCATAAACCCTGTGCTGGAAAAAAGACGTTGATCTACTGATAGTAGGATTATCAGTCTTATGTTCTACATTTCACCATCCCTCAATCTTTTCAAAAATATTTCAGCATTGTCGACCAGGCAGATAACACACCGCATAGCAAAGTGGGGAAGCTTGTGTTCTGGTCATCTCATTTTGATCTATTTCACTTGCGGAGGTCAGATGGTGGCTGCTGTAAATGTACCGTATTTCCTCAAATAAAAAGTCTCATAATGGCTATAAATAAATAAATAATGTCCAGACCTCAAATACAAACAGCAAGAAAAAGAAAAAAAAACAGCAGTGAACACATTAAACATAGTTTGCCTGCAAATATTTCACAATAAAGCTCTGGTTAATAACAGAAAGATTTCTGTCCACTGAAACACTAGTAGTGGGATTTTATTTTGAAATTATTAAAGCAATTGTTTAATTAGTATTAACAGTGTAATGCAGCAACTTTAATATTTGGATCTACTCCCAATCCTATTGAAGCATTAATATTTGGCTTCGTACTGAAATACTTATGAGTAATTAAACAAACAGAGGAGATTAGAAATCGAGGCCTCAAAAAGACATGGCTGGACATCTTCTACAATTTAGGTAAATAAGGGCCCTGGCTGCTATTTGATGATTTATAGTATGTATACATATATATACATACATATATGTAATTATCGTGTATACTACCCCCAAAAAATGTGGCACCCAGGTTGTTGCATATATCGAAATAAAAGAGCAAGTGGGGCGCAAAAATTATGCCAAAGCATAGAGGCAAAAAATTGCAATACACCACTGGAGGCTCGCTCCAATTGACTTCAGTTCAAAAATCTGCACTGTTTAAACCATGACATACTCTACTCTATGAAATACTTTTTTTTTTTTTTTTTCCATAAGTCATTCTGATGTCATTAGCTAAAGTGATCTGGTGATCCATTCGAAAAAACATCATAATTAAGTAGATATTAGGCTTCAACAGGAGGAATATTAAGGGGTGTGGTTAGCAGGATCAACAAGCCTGGTCTCCAGTGAGAACAGTGCTGAAGTCCAATCTCATATACACAGTGATCTCGGGTTCAAGGGTCAGACCTGCCTCCTCACTCCTTCCATCATATACAAATATGGTCACTTCTGGCTCTAAACCGCCACCATGGCGATGTTCAAATGCTGATCTCTTGGCTTCAAAATGGGAGAACACAATCGGGTCTGACACATGTTTCATCCATCTCTATATAAAGTCAATGCTACAAATATACAGAGCAACACACTGTTCCAGCAGTTTAATCTAAGTGTGTCGAGGCCAGTGCACTTCTCTCACTGCTTTCTTTATGGAAAGGATGGACAGGAAAATTAGAGTGGTACAGAGGAAGGGGGAACAAGATGGTAGCAGGATTCAATCCTGTAATTGTAGGCCTAAAAACAGAGGTTGAAACCAACTCCCAACACTGACTGGATTAGGTTATTTAAAGAGATAGATTAAGGCGTTGGGCGGGTGTCTGCGTGACTGCCCTGCAGTAGTTCTTAGCTAATCTGTCAAGCAAACACAGTCTACTAGTAATTGTTTTCTCTGCTTCATTGATTATGTGTAATTTTCCTCAAGGGTAACTTCTTATGCCAATAGTTTGCTAAGTATATATTTCCCTTTTAACCATATTATCTGACTGCCTATCATCTATTTTCATCTCTGCTCACTGATCCCCAGAGAACACACAGCTGTAGCTCAGAGTAAATGATGAGCTCGTGTTCATACTGTGCGAGCTGCAGCACTCTGTTCATTTAATGTTCTCACCTCCATTTGTAATTAAAAAAACCTCTGTCGCATTGACTATCAGCACTAAAAAGGTGGTTTGAGATAGTAATAAACTTTGTAATTTTCAGTTTCTTTTTATTTTCTATAGTAATGACTGAGACTGGGGCTCGAGTGCAGATTATGAGGACTGCATAAGTACTGCACATATTATTATTATGCCTGTCTCAGCCTCTTGGCTCAGGGTGCATATTATTTTTGGATTCAATTTAACACACCACTTTCAAGACATTCAGTGCTGTGGCTTTTAACAGAAGTTCTGACATTTTTGCCCGAGGTGAGCCACAGCACAGCATGAAATCCTTCTCAAACTGAAGACAGAACGTGATGATTGGTGCAGCCCGAGCACACAGGCTTTAGATGGTGAATCTGTGGAGCTCAGGCTGCCAGGACCACAATGCGTTTTATTCTTTGTGGCCCTGTTTTTAATGTGTTTGCCATTCTTTTCTTTTCTCTTTATTTGTTCAGGGAACGCCAGCAGAGCTCTTTGCTTCTGCTGCTTCACATTCACACCTGGGAGCTGCCCACTGTAATTACACCTCCATCCTGTGCAGCCATGTGCAGCTCCAGCAGAGCAGCTGGTGCTTCACTTACATGTCTAGTAGAGAAAGAACATCATTGGTGCTACTTCACTTTTCCAAAAGCCCCAGGGATTTGAACTGGCAACCGTCCAGCCCCGTCCTATTTATTATCATGCACTTGCCATGTATACAAACAAGTGCTCAGGGAATAAATTGACAGTTTTATGACAAAATGACTGGGGGGAGGATTTACTCCTCTGCAACAGCAAATTGTGCCAAGTTTTTTTTTTCCATTCAAACACAGCTGACACCACTCAGCTCACATTCTGACATGTGTCCATTTTTCTTAATGACACTATGATGGACGAGTGGGACCTGCTCTTTGCTGGTCCTTGCCGTGCTCCTCGAGCAAGGCGGGATGAAGCAGGCGGTGACCTCTATCAGCACCAACGATCAGATAGAGCACACATCAGATAATTTCTCTACCAACGCATTAAAAATGTCTCAGACAGAACTCGGCCTGGCGAAAAATCTCCCTGTTTCCTCTGTGGCAGATAAGGAGTTCTTAGCAGGTCTCTCACAGCAGCGTGTTAGGAAGCTGAAAACGCGATTGGATCAAAGCACTGATACAGCCGCTGACAAACAGTGAATTAATTTCTGGATCGGAGAATTTTTCTTTTCTTTTTTTTAACACTTTGCTTCTAGGGGCAGTGGTGTTGCTATGGTGATGGTGCTGAAAACCACAGAAATTGTTTCTCTTTATTTTATGTTTTTTAATTTTAACAAAGGAAAACAACACAATATTACCATGTATCATTAGCCACATTGTACTTCAGCATTGTACTCTGTGTGTGTGTGTGTGTAGGGCGAGTTATTACAGGAAGGGCGGCCGAGCAATGTTGCCAGTGAAGTGGATGCCACCTGAAGCCTTCATGGAGGGAATCTTCACATCGAAAACAGACACATGGTAAGAATCATGCACTCCTCAGTCTGACTGACCTCTTAAATTTCAACCTCAGGCGACTGCCGTCCCACCCAGCGTCCTTCCTCTGTCCTTCAACACATCTGATCCTGACTTATTTATTTTGCTTTTAATCCCTTGTCATGTCTCTGTCTTATACTTGTCCTCTGCTCTCATCCTTTCTCGCTTCAATTGTGATGATGTCTATAATATATGACTTTCTTGTCCTTAATCTCGCCCTCTGTCTTTTTCTTCAGTGTGAACAATCTTTCATTATCTTCCCCTCCAAAGGTCGTTTGGCGTTCTGCTGTGGGAGATCTTCTCTCTGGGCTACATGCCGTATCCAAGCCGCAGTAACCAGGAAGTGTTGGAGTTTGTAACCAACGGTGGACGAATGGACCCACCTAAAAACTGTCCTGGTCCAGTGTGAGTACACATCTGCAAACAAAAGCTGAATGTGTTCATCTGACCACATAAATCCCATGAGGTCTAATTAAGCCTCTCCATAGCATAAACAAAAACAAGAAGGCTGCTCGGTTGTAAATGATATATGCATGCTATGTACATAAACACACACACACACACACCGAGGCAGACATGAAAGGTTTATATGGTTCTCTGACACTGACATGTAAACCAGTTGTGACCCAGAAGGTGTCAGAAAAATTTAACAGGCTGTTCCTGTGAGTGTGTTCAGTATGGAAACCACACCAACAGTTTGCTTTCATGTTTGCCTCCCAATTTGGAAAAAGTCACAGGGAGCTGATAGGGAGCTTAAAAAACATTTTCCATTTCCAAATCACAATATATTTTTCACTCCCTCTTTAATGTGCCGCCTCTCATGTGAACTCTATTATAAAATATATACAGGCACATACACGCACACACATTTTCACACCGTCTCCGTCATATACACGCCGTAGCTGCACTTTGGCCTCTGTGTGAATCAGCAGCTTATCCCTCACACCTGTTGGCCACAGCTGTGCAGATTACTCCACATATCACTTTGCAGGCTGCCTCACATGTTCCTGTTTTTTTTTCTGTAAAAACAAACATGGAGCCCGTGTTCTTGTATTAATGTGAAGCTCTTCGGAGCCTCACAACAGGACACACATTACTGAAGGCAGCAGCGAAATCTGATCAGCAATTAAAACCGTAACTTGGGATTTAACTTCACTGGACTAAGTTGCTCGTGTAATCTGCATCTCCCCTTTTTAATCATTCGCATCAGTGGGAGGTTACACTTCAATTCTGTGCGAAACCAAATGGCTTTTAAGAAGGTTTTGTCAGAAGAGATTTATCTGGCAGTTGTTGAATGAGGAAGAGGAACAGAGCTGGAGAGACTCTGCTTTCTCTGCAGCTGCATGAAGCAGGGTGAGATGTTTTTATCGAGTATTGTCTGCTTGTGTGTCTTTAGGTATCGTATAATGACTCAGAGTTGGCAGCACCAGCCTGAGGACAGACCCAACTTTTCTACTATTCTGGAGAGAATTGACTACTGCTTACAGGTACGTAAAACGAGCGCACCGCGGGGTTCTTACTGCAGACAAGCAGACATGGATCAGTAATATGAGGCAGTATTAGAGGTTAGCGAGGTAACTGGAGGTTAAGCTCTTTGTTTTTGGAGCACAACCTTTGTTTACTTTTTACCAGAACATATCACCATGGTAACTGCAATCCTAACCTGCTCTGGAGCACTTTTCTCCCCAGCCTGTATTTGGAGTGTGAACATTATTTGTTCATATCAACCACAGCCCCAGGCGTTCACAGACCCTGCTTTTAATTGAGGAAATACACCACTGACAATCTTATAAATAATAAAACATACTGCCATGTAAATCCTTCAATATTAAACAACTGTAGATTTACTGTGGCCAGTAATTTTATATATCACCCATTAACTATGTATAAGAATGAGTGAGTGATAACACAAGAAAACACAGGTGGTGAACCTGCCTCACGTCACATTCTGTTTGATCTCATGTTAGGACCCGGATGTGGTGACCATGCCCCTGCCTGTCGAGTACGGACCCATCCCTGAAGAAGAGGAACGTGCACCTATGCGAGCTGACGACCCCTCGGCTCCGACTGTGCTGGTGAACACCCAGGTGCCTGATGGGGAGGCTCCGCAGCCGCCCCCAGCCTATCCCACAGAGGAGAGCCGCAGAGTAGGACACACTGTCCTGACGAGCACAGCAGCTGAGGCCAAAGCACAGACGTCAGCTCCACCACAGCCATACCTCCATCAGCACCAGCAGCCTCACACGCAGACCTCCATCGCCATGACGACCACGAACACAGTCACCTCCGCTGCTCCCTCTACACTCACTGCCAAGGGACCTCATGTCAGCACCCAGCCTAACCCAGAGGGGGGCCACATCAACCTGGCCTTCGCTCAGGGCCACCCACCAGAGAAGGAGGGCCACAACGGGAAGAGCACCAGTCTGTGGAACCCAACGTATGGCTCATGGTTCCTGCAGCAGCAGCAGAGGAAGCAGCAGCAGCAGCAGCAGCAGCAGCAGCAGCGGCAGGCCGGGGTGGGTGGAGGAGTTGGCAGTAGTGGCAGGGTGCCTGGAGAGGGTCAGGAGCACGTGGGCCGGACGGTGGCTGAGGTGGCGGGGGCGTTGGGTCTCCAGCACCAGCACCAGCACAAGCAGTTCCAGCATCAGCTCCAGCAGCAGCACCAACTCCAGCTTCTGCACCATCAGCAGCAGCAACAGCAGGGTCTGTGCAGACCCTTGTTACCCCCACCACCTCCATCTGCTGCACAGTCACCGCTGCTGTTGGATTCAGCTGCCTTGCCTCCCGTTCCTCTCTACAGACTGAGACGTTTCCCCTGTGGGAACATCGGCTACGGCTACCAGGAGCAGGGCCTGCCCCTGGAGGCAGCCCATGGTAACACCAACCCCCCTCTTCCTCCCTCTGCATCCCAGCAGGGTGCCTCCCTGCCCTCCTCAGCAGCCCACCAGAGAGGAGCCTCCATTCCCACTTCGGTGTCCCTGGGCCGGTCAGGCATGTCCGAGGACAGCCGTCCACTGCTAGTTACTATGGGGACAGTGCAGGACCCACGGCTTCCCCGGATGGAGGGCCACAATGCCACCGTGCTTTAGCCCAAATGTACTGCTGGTCTGTTTTTTTCCAGGCTCTGTCTTTGGAGAGTGTGTGTTCAGGACACACACCAGGAATCACTGTGCCAGGACAGAGACCATTTCTCACCTCCCCCACTGTCCCACCATTTTGGTTTCCTCCTCAAGTTCATACAGAGCCCATCTCTCTGAAACAGGCTTTTTACACGAGAACCTTAGAGGTGTGTTAAAATCCCCAGCGGAAGCTAAAGCACATCAGAGAACTAAAAAGCTTTAGGAGGCAAACTGTAGAGTAAAGGCTAGTTTTAAGAGTTTCAAAAAAGTATTTTTTCAATGCTGGAGGGATCATGACTGAGAAAGAAAACAGAGAAGGAATCAGCTGGAGAGTTTCTGGCACAGGGGTATGTTTCATGTGTTGGCCATATGTTAATGGACAGCTGAGGAGTTTCCTGTCTATCAGAATGGACCATTAGGAGGATTCAAGCTCCACATTTTGTCAGACTCTGCCTCACAAACAGTGGTGACCGGTTTGACTGTAGCATCAACAGCAAAGGTGTCTCCAGCTGCCAGCCACATGTGTCAGATCCACTGCAGAACCCTCACACTGTTCTTATCCTGAGGGGGAAAATGCACAGCGTGGGGAAATAACTTGTATCAGACTATTTTTCAAGAATATCACAGAATTAAATACTGGATTACCAGAGACATTTCTACTAAAAAAAATACTGGGAAAAATGTGTTTGTTGATGTTTGCTTGCCTGCTTGTTTATTTATTCATTTGTTTATTTATTATTTGGAAGTGGCTCTATAAATTATTAATGAACATGCTTCTTCAAATCCAAATTCATTTTACATCAACTGCTTTTCACTTTAGTTTTTTTTTTTTTTGGTTTTGTTTTTAAGCTGCAGGGGTTTATATTTTTTTGTAATACCTGACAAAACCACAACTCCAAAAAATACATATCCTTTATAAAATACAGGTAAAATACTGCTGCAGGTAATCTGATATGTCCTTTTAAGGTGGAATACTTGGAGCACTGAGGCGGGTGAAGATTATTTGACAAGTGGAGCCACCTCAGCAGCATTTAGGCGTTCAGCTTTGTGTTATTGTTGCAGATGTGAAGGCGCTGCCCCCGGGTCCTGCTGAAATCACTGCTCTTTGAACCCTTCCTCTGTTCACAACTGCTCTGCTGTGTGAGTGCTTTGAGACAGTGATGCCGAGCCTTTTCTTTACTGGTGGCTTTTTCAGTAACCTTTTATTAATTCATTTCTTCTTAAAAGATGTTTCCTTCCCTTTTTTGTGCAGATACAGAAACTGTGGATATTGCTGAATCAATCTTAACCTTCAAATTGCTATCTTGAAGCACTCCACGTTCTTAAATTTGCATATTTTATCTTTTCTATTATAGGATGGCTGTTGTGGAATACAAATGAGTCTGAATGAAACGTTGAAGTACAAACTGCTTTTGCGTCACATGTGAATGAAATCCAGGACCAGCGTGACTCTCATTCCACTCATCGTCCAGCACATGGTGTTAACACTAGTCTGTGTTTACTTTCAGCTACATACAGTATAGCTATCGAATAATGCCATGAGCGTGTTGATATTTAGGTGAATGATGACAATATTCTTTTGATGCTTTTGCTTGATGCTGATCCTGTCAGTCTATCTGCTGTAAAAGAGATGATGAGCTGTCATGTCTGCGCCATGATGCTCACTGAATAAGACAAATGCATTCCTGTTGGCAAAGTCAATGAGCAGGTTAAGTATTGGCAAATGAAAACTCTTTTGCTTGGTCTCCAGTGCCTGTGTTCAACTGCATTCATTCTGTGTTTTCTCCACAGCTCATCTGTCGTTTGATGTAAAAAACAAACCAACCTGCACCTGTAAATGTTGTAATTATAAAGTATTGTACTATGGCTCTGGTAAAAGCTGTACATTGCCCTTCAGATGACATTCGCCAAAATTAATAAATTACTATATAACAGCTGTGTTTGTTTTTCTGTTGCTGTTCTTGAGATCTAGGGCCTTTTTTTGGTTAGCAGAAATAAGATTGGTGATTATATTTGAAAAAAAAAAAAAAAAACAGCACACACCATCATGAACCACCGACATGCAGCAGTGAGTTGTGAGACTACATGTAATTTGTTTGACATCAAGATAACCTGTGCAGCCCATTCATCACATGTATCTTCTCTAAACTCTAAGTGCCGTCTGAATGCTGGCACCCTCCACTGTCTTTAATGTACATTTCAATGCCCCTGGATGTGTTCTAACACTGACCAGAGTTGTGTTCATAGGCTGTTTATAGATGATGCAAGAGGGACTCAAAATTGAGGCCGGTGCACAATAGCAAAAAAGTGCAGTAATCTTAATGGCCACTAGATGCTGGCTCCAAAAAACTCTGGCTCCAATTTACTTCAATTCAAAAATCATCATTTTCAATCATAAAACATTCACTCCACTAGTCTTTCTCATGTCATTAGCTAAAGTCAGCTCTTCTTCTCAGTGATCTGGTGGTTTTTCTGAAAAAAATCATAATTAAGTAGAAATTATGCTTCAAAATAAGGATGATTTGCACATTGATTAAAATAATTGACAGAACTAATGACATTTTTTTTTTTTTTTAAAAGGTACATTTCATAAGAGTGAAAAAAAATTCTGACTCAAAAATTCGTGATCAAAACACAATGTACACTTACTCTGTATGCGTCTATCAAAATGTAATTATTAACTTACAAATCCAGTCATAACCTACCTCTACCCTGGCTGCAGCTGGCAGATTGAGGCTGTGTGATGGTGACAATGTTTGAACAAATATTGTTTGTACAGTTTCAGTTGTCAACTGGACTTTTATCCCCACTCCTTTATGTTTCTGTGCATTTACATTTGAAATCACAATCTGTGATTTGAAATGTAATGTGAACATATTCAAAGTCACAGCCTCGTTGCAGCAGTCAGTGTTTTACACAAACACTCTCTTCCACTCATTAACAGTGAGCTCGTCATAAGGCTCAGACTCTTTATTCATCATTGTAACAACAAATGTGCAAATATTTCCTCTCTTGAAGAATCCGTCATTAATCTGATGCAGACTTTTTGTTTTTATCGGAACCATCTAAAGAAGTGAATTAAGAAAACACAGAGTTATTGGTGAATGTCTCAGTGTATCTCAGTACAGAAGTAGGGATGAGGCTTCATAATGCGCTGAGCACAATGAGTTAAACAGCGAGCCGAACATGACACATTCACCTGCAAACACCTGTAACACTCACTGACATATCATGTAGATACTGTAGATACTACTCAAAAAAATTAACCATTTATTTATTAGACCTGATAATTAAAAACATTTTTAAAAACATATTTAATTAATTACTTGATAATTCTTGTATTTACCCTGTTACTATGTTACTCAGCTCAGGCCCAGCCAGGCTGCCATTAGCCAGCAAGACAGCTTCAGAGCTACAGGAGGTAAAATGTCTGAAGGACATGATGAAGGTTTTAATTTTAAGAAACAGCTTCTAAGTTGTGCAACAGAGCCGGGGGACCCTGATGTGGAGTTATTATTGACTAGACAGATCAGGTGTCTGATTTCATTAATATTTCAAGTGAAAAAGGACACAGTTCACAGTTAATGCTTCAACTCATGAGCTGGATGGTGAGTTAATTACTAATTGCTTTAAAAAGCACTGGGGTTATGGCATTTTGTCCAAATGGTGCTCATAAAAGAGGAAGACCTAAACTCTAACAGCTTTTTGGTACATGGACATCACTAACCTTTGTCCATTTTCCCTCAGGCTGCCCACACCTCCCCTGGTTTAACTGTATACCTGAGGCATCTTATGAGTTGGTCTAACTTGTTTTGGATTTCTACTTTTGCTGGAGTAGCTTTAAATGTTATTGGCACCACAAAAATTGTGGACAGAGTGGTATTAATGAAAGCTGGCAGTAATGGAGTCGAGAGGAGAGCCCAATTTAATCCCCGTATCCTATCCTATCCTATCCTATACTATACCATACTATACTATACTATACTATACTATGCTGTACTAAAATATGCTATACTATACTATACTGCGCTATGCTATACTATGCTATACTATACTATACTATACTATGCTATACTATAGGCTACTATACTATACTATGCTATACTATAGGCTACTATACTATACTATGCTATCCTGTGCT
>OOFC01042170.1:0-32280 GCA_900323345.1 Pseudochromis fuscus | reverse complement strand
GGGAGATAGGACCATATGCCACATTTATGCATATGACTCCACCAAAAATGGTCAAGACACTTTGAAAATAAATACAGGACAAGTTTCTAACATGGTCTACAATATATCAAAGATTGATCTGGATAAAGGAATAATTTCAGATAATATGATCCAGAATATGAAAAAATCCATCTTTGAAACTTGCATCATAAAAAAACAAATGAATCTAGAAACATGCAACAGACATCTTTAAACAGCCACGACGCTGTGGAGCTAATATTGATATAAATAAACACAAGACTAATACTAGTAATATCTTTGGTGGAAGTCACAATATGAAGGAAATGTTGTGCTTGGTGGAGGTCTGTGCTCTCCCAGTGCTTTTCTGGTTCATCAGTGTCTTCAAAAACATCATCAATCCTTCTTGAAATGTTCTGATTGGCACTGACATGGACTGTCACTAGCATTCAGCGATGCATCTTTAGTCCCGACGAATAAAAACTGTAATAATACACAGTATAATAATAATCATAATAATAATAATAATAATAATTGATTGTTTTGGTGGTTTGCTGAAAATTTCCTGTGAGTGGACGGTGCATAAATCAGAAAAGTCACTCCTCCGATAAATACACAGTGGAGTTTTTTGTCTATTCACACACATATGTTAAGATAAGATAAAATAAGACACACTGCATAAATACACTGTATAAAAGCTGAAGAACACACATAATAAGATGTTGTTCACTGCTCATGAACAAACAACCATAAGTCTGTTTATTCTCCATCAGTTCATAAAGTTGTTGCTGTTGTTGTGATGAAACGTCCTCGCTGCTGCTACAGGAAGTAAAACAACACATCAGTGTGTTTGTGTTGATGTCCATGTTCAGCCTCCTCTGATGTCTGGGATCCACTGACTCTACAAACCCACATGTGAAGGGTTGGATGTGTTTCTGTTTTTGTTCCCTGCGTCTGACTGAGGCTTGTCATGCTTATTGTCACGTCCCTTTAACCCCAGCTGGGCAACTCCATTATTGCCCCTCTATTGTAATGTTAATGCTGTGTTATCTGTGGAAGGGACAAATATGCAGGGGACAATGGGGGCGTAGACATGCATTCAATTTATGCATCCATAATTGCTTTTGATGATGTAGATAATTATGTTGTACTCCGGAGAGTTTTTACACCGAGAACATTACAGAGAAACCTCAGACCTGAGGATTTCCTCATCAACTGTCCCATGCAAATATTATTTTACTCATATTGTTCAGCTGAAAATCTGGTTTTTTGGTTTTATTTTGCGACAGATTTTAAAATCCTTCAAGACGGCTGCAGAGCATTGACCAGGTTTTACACTATGTGCCAGTTATAGAGATTTAGATGATGGAGATTTTAGCTTTTAGATCCACTCTGGGAGGTTTTTTTTTATTTTCCAGATTTTGTCTGTGCAATCTCAAAACTTGTATTTGTTAACCCCAAAATGTAGATTAATTACATTTACAAATATATTAACAAATGTATCATCAGTTGAGAAAAAAATGTCTCCAGAATTTTAGATTTTTATATTTTATAATAAAATTCTTAAGATACATATTAATGCTGAAAATCCATTTCTGTAATGTGATACAGATTGTGAAATTTAATTTAACATTGCTTCAGTATTTGTCTGTGAGTGACATACAGCTGAGATCTTACAACAAAAAATGTTGAATAAATGTGATAAATTAGTTTTTCTAGGACTGTGTGCTACTTTTGATGCAACACTTCTGATTTATTTATTATTTATTATTGTTTCAACCATGTAAGTTCTGACTATGAACTGTTTATAGACTGGATGAACCAAGCTGGGTTCAAAAGTGAAGCCGATGCAGAAGCACAAAAAAGTATAATACTCCCGACAGCCACCAGAGGCTGACTCCAAAAAACTCTGACACCAACTGACTTCAAAAATCCTCATTTTCAATCCTGAAATATTCAGTCAACACATCTGATGTCATCAGATAAAGTCAACGCTTCTTCTCAGAGACCTGGTGTCTCATCTGGAAAAAAAACATCATTAAGTAGATATTCAGACCCGCCTCCTGACTCCTCCCTTCATGTCCAAATATGGTCACCTCTGGCTTGTTAGAGCCTGATATGTAACAACGACCTGAAATGTAACAATGACCCAAATTGTTATATAAAATGTAATTGAATCCAAAATGTAATAACTGGGTGATAATGTAACAAATGTACTGAGCCTGAAATGTAACAAAACCCAGAAGGTAACGTAACAAACGTAATAACTGTTGGATAATGTAACAAGACGTAACAAGAAGTGAAGAGTTTACCCAAAATGTAACTTCTTACATTTTGGGTCCATTATTATATTTTAGGTTTTATTACATTTTTTTTTTTTTTTTAAATTACATTTCAGTCTCATCACCTTTGTTACATTATCAAACAGTTTTTACATTTTGTGTTTTATTACATTTTTTTTATAACAACTCAGGACATTGTTACATTTTGGTCCTTGTTTCATATCGAGCTCTAACAAGGCTCCAAACAACCAACATGGCAACACTCAGATGATCTCATGGCTTCAGCAGATGACGTCACGTTAGCTTCGTCCAGACTGTGACACTCCTGGAGTTGTACTGAACATGAACTGGCTCCACTTTGAGCAGCTGTAACAGTCAAACCCTGCAGATACGTCCATGTTTTATAATATATCTACAAATCTAAATACATATATGAATGCCTGTATATGTATAATTACTTGATGTACGTGTTTCCTTCTCCCTGCTGCCACTTTCCAACTCACAGTGTGTGTCTGATTGAAGTTGTTGGGGCAGGTTGGATCGAAAGCCCCCCTGTGATTAGGAGGTCAGCGAGTCCGAGAGATCAAACTCTCCCTCCTCATCCTCTAATCACAGACTATATAAAACAATCTTAGCACCACTTAACCTGCGCAGGGGCCCTGATATGGCTTGGCATGCTCTGTCTCTATTAATCAATCAGCTTCATGCCTTCATGAGAACGAGGATGCAAATGTGTGTTATCGCTGAAGGTCCCAGGATCCTCGCTTTAATCACTCAGCTCTCAGGTGCCAGATCCCTGTGACATATAAGCAGCTCAAATATGTGACTAATACAATAAACAGAAGAGTTTAAAAATCCTCAGATCACTACAGTTACATGCAGACTGCAGCTGGTGATGGCAGGATGTGGTCGATGCATCTGTGTGTTTGAGGATTTCTAATCAAATCAGCGTTTCTCTGTTTGACTGTACTGACACATCCTCCATGAAAATCAGCGCAGTGTTTCACTCTGTCAAACCTGTCATCTCCCCCCAGTTAGTTGTCACTGGAGAGGTGCAGTGTGATGATACTGACAACACTATTTAGGCAGCAGAACAAACTCAGCTGTTTTGTTTTGCTGTGTGCTCTCTGTAATACTGAGAGACATGAGAAATATGAGGCTGTTGGAATTCAAACACTCACCTCTGTGTGGTCAGACCACAGGAAAATGCCAGGATTATGTTTTTTAATGTTTGCCGACACGATGCAAATGATTTTAAAGTCTGGATGTTTGATGAACAAAAGAAAACCTCAGTGTCATCCACCTCCAAGTCACCACTTTATGTAACTGGATGCAGTTTAAAGTAATAGTTACATAAGTTACCATCAACAGCAAAATGTTACAGAAATTATATTCATGTAACACTCACAGGGTTATGATTCAATATTGAACATAACAACAGTTCAACTGAAACATAGACTGAATAGAAATCCATGAAGATACTGAGGTTACAAAGTGCAATACACCTGATGGCCACTAGAGGCAGACTCCAAAAAACTGACTTCAACTCAAAAATCAGTCAATATATTTTTTTTACACAATGAAATTAGTTAAAGTTAATTTTTCTCATTGATCTGGTAGTTCGTCTGAAAAAAAAATCATATTAGGCTTCATGAGGAGGATTTAGGGGCGTGGTTAGTTTGATTGACAGGTCTGTTCTCCAATGAGAGCAGTGCTTCAGTTGAGTCTCATACACATTGGGTAGTGTCCTCAGGGTCAAAGGTCAGACCCGCCTCCTCCCTCCAATCACCATGTTGGAGTCCACAAACCAACGAGTGATGTCATAGCTTCATGTGAACTAAACACATTGTTACCACATCTACAACTTCAAACAGTTCACATGATGCTGGAAACATTTACAGTCCTGCATCCTGTTTGAAGCTGAGAGCAAACGCTCGCTGCTTCACATCCAGAGCTTATGAAGAAACTTTCAGGTGACACTTGGACTCGAGCTCCTGATGAAGCTGAGTCCAAAAAATCAGCTTGTACCTCCACCAGCTCCAAACACAACCTGAACCCTGCACCGTGGTCACCAGCTGGTCTGTAACTGTGTGAGTCTCCTGTTTGGTGCTGAGCAGCAGGAACCCACAACACAAGCAGCATCTTCTACACTTTCATTTGATACATTGATAAAAATGTATTGATATTATATGAGGAGTGAGGGCCTGTCTTACTGTCTTTACCACCTGGATTGGATACTTTTACTCAGTACATGATCATAATACTGTCATGATGTGTGTTTGTGTTTTCCCTGGATTCTTGTATTTAGTTTTGTGATTTATTTATTTATTTTCTTGTGATTATTCTGTGTGTCATGTCCTCTTAGTGTGGTGTTTTCAGTGTTTTCTGTTTTGTCACTTCCTGTTTTATTTTTTGAGTTTCTTGTGTTCTTGTTTCCTGTTGTTCACACCTGTGTTGATTGTCTGGTCTGCACAGCCTTCCCTGATAGTCCTCTCCACCTGTGTTGAATTAACCCTCGTTACCCAGTGTATTTAACCTCCTGTGTCTCTTTGTCTGGTGCCAGTTTGTTGTCAAAGTTTTCAGTTTCTTGCTTCCAGTGTTTTTCTTTTTGTATCTTGGGTTCCCTCATTTGTTGTTTTGCTCCTAGGTTTTGGGTTTTTTCTAGTGGTTTTGGTTTTTGTTCTTGGGTTTTTGTAGTTTTGGGTTTTTCTAGTTTTCTACTGCTTTGGATTTTTGTTCGTGTTTGTATTTTTCTCCTGCCATTTTTTTGTGCAGTGCTTTAAGTTGGTTTCTTTTATTAAAGACCTTTTTGTGTTACTTAGATCTGCATCTTTGGGTCCTGCTTCCAACCTATTCCTGACAAATACCTCATCCAGCCCTGTCATCCACTGCTCATAGATCAAGGTAAAGACTAGTGTTGTGTTCACAGTGGTGAATGTCGCCTCCTGACTCCAGTTTAATATTTTAACTGTGTTCGTACCATTGCACTCGCTCGGCACTTTTGTCACGGCGACAGCTCATTTTTCTGCTTCCAGCCCCAAACGTTGATGTAATGATGCGACGAGGATCAGGTTCATAGTGAGAAACAACACACGCTCCAATCTGCAGTGTGGATGTGCGGCCGCTTCACTGAGGCCGACCGTGTAATGTGGCTTCCTGCTGCTGCGTACAGCCTGCGAGCTGCGTCCAATGGCTGCTCCATCTTCTGAGGCTGGCTGGCTGCTTATGAGAGGAACATAAACCACCACGCAATGTCCCATTGTCTCTGGCCACTTAGGTACTCTCATTGTTGGAGGTTATTTTGCCCTTATGAGGGGCAGAAGGTTTTCAGTGTCAGTAGCAGGTGATTAATGACTCGCTGTGACTCCCTCCTGCTGAAAAGTGCACACTCAGTCTAGACTAAGGTTTCCCCAACCTGCAGCCTCCCTCCTCACCAAGGAGACATCCACACACAGGTTGGGACATTTTAAATCCCACAGAGACCTCTGTCCCTTGAACCTATTTAACACATTTCTTATTTGATGTTTAAGTGGAAAGTCACATTTACATGGCTCCATCCCCTCATGATGAATCAGCTGTGATTAGCTGCACAGAGAGGAGACAGTGTAGATGTTGTAAATTGAGTTTTGCAGCAAGTGGTATCTGCTGTGTTTCTTGCATAACAACAGACACACCGAGCTGCAGTGTTTGTGACGAGTGGTGACATGAATACACAAATATGATTTATAGTATGTAGAAAAAGAGACGGCGCTGCCTTGTGGTTGGCACCTTCCACAATCCCTCAAATCTCTGAGTATTTTGTGCAAAGACCAAAGGAAAACACTGAATAATGAAAGCAGCCGTGCTCACACATTACAAAACAGGGAACAACATAATGAATGTAGTGGGGGTGTTGCACTGAGATGCTGAAGCCTTCCCACCGTGGAGAGCATGCAGGGAACCACCTTTGTTTCCTGACCTTTACCATCAAACACTATTCTTGTTTCCAAATCCCTCAGAGTGCAGGAAACAGCCAGACTCTGCTGGGGCCTATAGCACTCAAATTATATCATTTGTCCAATTTGCTATTGTTTCATCCATGTCAGGATAATTTGCTTTGGGTTTCCGTGTAATGTCTTGGGTTTTGTCTCCCCACCCCGAGAGACCCGCTATACAGTGTGTGCCCTAGATAGACTGTTTATCAAGTGCCCCGCGTTCTGTCAAGTTGACTTTCCAGCCATGATGCACAGATAAAATGTACAGCTTCATTTCACTGGAAACCTCGGGAGGAATCAGCCCGTGACCGCGGCAGCAGCCTGTTTACCTGGGGTATTAATTGGGTCAGAGTTAAAAGCGCGGCGTCGACAGTCTCGCCGAGGATAAAGATGAGGCAGTCATCATTACTCAACACCTACTGTATAATGACAGCTTCATCTCTCCCTCAGTAGCCATCCCACTCCTAATTAATCTCATCATCTCTCCTAACAGTTGGACAGTCAGCAGCCAAACAGACTTAACATATGTTATCATCACCAACATTTCTCCTGCAACTCAAAGCTGGATCAACTCTCTGCAAAACCTCTCCATGCATTTTCTTTTCCTGTGAATCCTGGCTGCAAATATCCACATGAATGTGTGTTAGTGATCAGTCAGTCTGAATCATAATTAATTTTCTGCACTAAATTGATTCATCAAAGGATACAGCTTTTTTATTTTCATTATTTTTTTTCCCCTCCGTCACAATAAAAGCTCGAAGCTTCACAATCAGTGTCAGATTTTGACAACCGGTGGCAGCGCACTCATTAATCAACTTGTGAACTCGGTCATTTTCTGCCTCCTGGGTTCACCGGGCACAGACAGCAGTTACAGACAGCGACCACCAGAACGCAGTGGACTCCCTGACAGCTCCGTCTGGCTCCTCCCAGTCACACCGACCGCCAGGAACAGACACACATCAGTCGTCTTCGCCATTAATAACACTGATGTGTTAAAACATCATCTCCTGCCTCATCTTCAGCAGGCAGGGTGTCATGCTTCTCCAATTAATTGCTCGCTTGCCAAATGTATCTTTGCACATTATCTTGTTATATCTTTTGATTGCATGTGCTTAATCCTTATCATAATTGGAGTTGCACACTGCCACTGGGCCAGTTATGTCTCATACCAAATTAGGCTTAAAATTGTTTACTGAAGTTTGGATGCTGCTTTAGCTATGAATTTGATATCACAGAAACCAATTATGGTGCTACATTAAAGATTAAGAATGGGGAGAAAACAGATACAGTGACATTTAGGTTGGCTGTTTTATTGTTCTCCTTTTATTCTGACAGGAGAGGCTGCTTCCTCTGCATCCTGCCGTCCACGCTCCTTCTGCATTTTATTGGTTCTTGATGGCACATGTACAATTTTCTGGGCAAACAAATCAGTCCACTCAACCATCAGGGTACCAGCGCTTCAGTGACGCTGGTCCTCCCTGGAAGTGTGTTCAGTCTCAGGCAGAGCCCAGAGAGGAATAATAATCATAACCATGAATGGGCTGCATGGGTAATGGAGCACCACCTCTATTGCTGCTCGCCATGTGAAGGTGTTGTTTTCACACAAGTTGTGAGATGTTAGCACATTGTAAAGGCAGAGAAAGGTCAAGACAGCACCTATAGTCATTAGTGAAGCTCACAAGTGAAGCATTAATTCAATCAAACACCCTTATTCCCTCCTTAGTGTATGCACCATACTATAGATGTTCACCTCATGTGGATGTTCTGCAGGAAACTGTGAGTGCAAGCAGACGTCCAATTAGTCAGACGACTTTTATCTTTATTTTTTATACATCGATTTCAGCTAAATTCACATCTAAAATTAAAATATGCAGAATTATTTTTAGTTTTTTGGTTAATTTGATGACTATGTTTGGCTGATTGTTGTTGTTATAAAGATGCAAAACAATTGTATCCATGTATTTTTTTGTTAGCGTCTGACTGTGAGTGATGGGAGTCGATGTAAACACACAAGTTTCTGGAGTTTGTTTTTTTCTTCGGACAGAGTGGGCGGGGCATGCTTTTTTGCACCAATCAGTTTTCAGCAGCTGGTTTGGTCGTTTGGTCGCTCGTTAACTGCTGCATGTGACTTAGCAGTAGTGACGTCTGATAGGAGGGTTTGGAGACGCATGTTAAATAAATGTGACGCCCACTGATGTGTGGTCACATGTGGAGTATTATTGTTATTATTGTTGTTTTATTGGAATTGTATTTGTGTTTCAGCCTGCTGGTTATTGAATGACCTATGTGCTTCCAGGACAGTAGGGGGCAGTAGACGACTGGCGGTGTTTGCTAGTTCACGTATACGGTGAGGCGCCATCTTGAATTCATTGTATTCCGTGAACTGGGAAACGAAGGACCTAACGTCTCTGCCTCTTCCTTCATTTATGCTGTTTTACAGGTTGGTGAAGCACAAAACCACTAAAACTAACTTTATTTCAGATGCTTTGTGGACGTTTTGTTGTTTGAGCGTGTAGATGAAGTTTGGATGTTACAAACCGAGTGAGTTTAGAGACGTTGGTGCTGCGGGTCACGGCTGTGGCGGCGGTTATAACAAGCTAGCGCTATATTGGCGCTGAACGCCGATTGCTTCATTCGGGTGATATGTTGTATTTCCGCTGTTTAGCGCAGTATTGTTCTTGTGTTTTGTCCAGTGAATATTAAGATGAACCAGAAGGCTCTACATAAGAAAGGTTTTAAAAAAAAAAGTCAGGAAATGTTGATTGTTATACGCTTGAAGTGCGTATGTGACAATAAATGACAGCGAGTTATAGAATTGATGTGAAGTACAATTGAGTGGAAGTTGTGTAACTACAGTATGGACAATAATAAGAACAGTATTTCTGTATTCATGTCGAATGGACATTTGTGATACAGCATACTAATGCAAATAATTATGTCATTTGGAGGAAATATGTTCAATAAATTAATTGTATTCCGTGAACTGGGAAACGAAGGACCTAACGTCTCTGCCTCTTCCTTCATTTATACTGTTTTACAGACTGTTTTACAGAGTCAGAGACAGAAGTTAATATTATAAAAAAACTGTATGCATGGTCTCATTCTTGGGACCTGTAACATAAACAATAAACAAACAAGTGTCTCTGTCCAATGTAAAGAGTCAGAGACGTTACAAAGCATTTTAACAACAATGTAACAATCTGAGAACTTCAGTTTGAGACCATCACTGTTTAGTTTCTGTTTCTGAGGTTTGGCCACAGGATGAACTGCAGTATATTGGAGTAGAAATACACACACAGGCCTCTGAGGATTTTCGTTTGGCACAACAAGAGCGGCGAAGAAGAACAGCGATGAAGTCAAGTGAGCAGTTTTACAAGTGAAGACCAAAGCGTGTGATAATATCCGAGATGACAGAGTTTCTAATCTGCTGCTGAAGCACACGGTGAACTCTGCTCCTGCAGCTTTCATGACCTCCTGCTCTTCTGTGCATTGGTTATGGTACATACCGTGCACCCTCTCAATGATCTTGATTAATAGCATTTTAAAGCAGCGAGTTAAAAGCCTGGCGGAGGCTGGGTGCGATGTGTCCAGCTGCTGGTCCAGTCTGAAGACAGTATTGCAGGTTCTTGTTCTTATCCTCTGCAGTCTCTATGGAGGCATATTGGCAGCCGCTGTTTGCTCTGTTAATTAAATTTCGTCTTTGCAGCAAATGAGGTCATATTCCAGCATTGGTGTAATGTCTCTCTCATGTACAACAAAGGGAAAGCAGAGAGTCCAGGAATCTTTACTGAAACAATCAAGTATATCATTGTTTGTGTGTGGATCTATATTTTTGAGGAGCATCACCATGGTGAAATTTGATGCCATTGCTTGTGGTTTTTATTGCTTCAATTTTATAGACAGTTGGGATTAATGTCGGTCTCTATAGGTTCTGGGGGGAAAATGGGCAATAATGTAGGAGACTTTCCCATTACTCTGCAGCTATACTGGATGAAATCATTTGTTCTTAACTCATCTCGCAATATTGTTAAGACTGTAACTGTGTGGCATTTAAAATGTTCTTCATCATGATTCATGCCACACTGACTTACTTAGGGATGATCTCCAGAGTAGTTGCCGGTGCCAGAATCATTTTTTCCAGCTATAAATAACTCTGTGTTTTATGTTATTGAACATAAGTGTGAGTCAGACATATGTGTGGTACAAACCTGGGAAGTGCAGCACAGACACTTGGACAGACAAACAGGGTGAAGAGAAGATGTTTTGTTGACACCGGTTCGCTGCCATAACTGAACACCACAATAAGAGACATGCTTTGAACTGAGAAGAAATTGTTATTTTCTCTAATTGGAAATGCTCACTTCCAGTGAATGAGTTGGGCTGCACAGATAAGTTAAGTAAAAGTGGCCATCCAATTAAAGAGCCGGGGAAATTTCCATTTTGATATCCGCCTTCCTGTCTTTAGCCACGTCTCTTTTGTTAAGAAACATTCAAGCTGAAATGAAATCAAAGGATTTTATTTACCTGTTCTTAGCCATTTATAAATTCAGGCCGCTGTATTATGCAGATACGACGATGTCATTTTGTTGAAAACCGCTCTGCGAGTTTTAATTAGTTCAGAATTTAGCATGACAAAAAATATTTGAGAGCACCTGAAAGCTACGAGGTCCCACAAGTATAAATATGATGAAATTGAAAATGTTTGGAGTGTTGAAACAAAACAATTTAGTGCATTTATTTTTAACTGATTGAAGTAAATGATGTGGTGCTGAGTTAAGTGGTTTATGAAATAGTTTGCACAAAGTTTTGGACGCGTCTCAGTCTCACTTATTGTTGCAGTTTGTTGTGTGCGGAGAGAAATCAGCTGCTGACAGACTCTGATCTGTACAGACTCTGTCCCGTCCATCACTGTGCATCATCAACATGAAGATACATCATGATCTCTGTGTTTTACTTTATGTATGAAAAGGAAACAATGTCTCCTGTTGGATCTCTAACACCAGGGGCAGTGCACTTGTTCACAGGGAAGTTCATTAATATGCATTTACATAACAAAGCTCCCAGTGGAGACCAGTGATGCACATGTGACTGGTGTGGAGCCGCTTCATGAAACAACAAAGGGCCTGACAAATAACACAGACAGGGACAGAGGACAGAGGACGTCTGTCCATGGTCTGTGGACAAAAGCACAAAATGTCCCTTAGCTGAGGAGCAACATTCACCTCAACTCATCTTTCATTAAAATGGAAAAAATAATTGGTGATTAAAAACCTGAAGATTGAAGTAAAAATATATATTTAAATGTAAATGATATGTGTCAGAAAAGCATTTTTTTTATTTAGTTTTGTGGATGTGAAAGAAATATTTTGTATATTTAAGATTTTGTGACTGATACAAACTGAGACAGTCTTCAGAGGAAATACTGAGGTGTAACTGTAGCAGCTGTTATTAGTTAATGTTCATCAAGTCACTCGTCATGTTTACTGAACATTTTAGTCTGTTCCTGCATCTTAGGATAATTACTGCCCTCTGAAAATGTTTTCACCCAGAACAGGGTCAATACTGGACTAAATATACTGGATAAAAACAGAAAATACAGAGTGAAAACAAGCAAATGGGTAAAAAAAAAAACAAAAAAACAAACTGGAAACTTTGACATAAAAACAACAAAATATTGAGAAAACCAACAAAATTCTGGGTAAAAATGATATAATGTTGCATGAAAACAAATAGATGTTGACTAAAAACAACAACTAAATATTGATTATAAACAAGAAAATATTGAATAAAAATAAATATTGTGTAAAAACAACTAAATATTGAGGAAAAACAATACAAAATTGGATTAAAAACAACAAAATATTGAGAAAACCAACAAAATATTGGGTAAAACTGACAATGTTGCATAAAAACAAAAAAACGTTGACTAAAAACAACAAAAAAATTGAGTAAAAATAACTAAATATTGCATAAAAATTTGGGGTAAAAACAAAATAAAAGATAAAATGTTGGGAAAAAATCAGATGATTGGTAAAAATAAAATGTTGAATAGAAACAGTAAAATGTTGAATAAAAACAATACAATTTTGGATTAAAAAAAAATAAAACGGATTAAAAACAGCTCATCTTTGAACTCGACCTGTCGTTAGTCCAACATTGATCCATCTCTGGGTTAAAACCATCCAACATTAGTTAGTGTGTGTCACAATGTAAATACAACTATATGCAACACTTATTTCCTCATATATTTCTGTTTATTGTTGTTTCTGTGTATTTTAAATAAACTGACAGAGCTGATCCAGGTTAAACTGCCTGCAGGAGTCATTTCCTTTGCACTGGGAACAATCAAAGACAATAAAAGAGAGAGAGCAGCAGTGACACACAAACAAGAGGTTGAATGAATCCAGGTTGTTCAGGCCTCTCGGTGTTGAACTGCTGCAGCTCTCTCCACAGTTCGACCACTTCCAGCAACAGGATCCACACTTTCTGCAATAACATGGAACAAGAAAAGGATTTTTCACAGCCTGTAATCTGTGATGCCACAGTGATGTGCCCTCCATAGGGAGTGCAGTGGAAAAATGCAAAAAGGTCAGAGAGAGAGCAGCCCGGACAATTTTCTGGTGATCAGCCCACAGACTGTTCACTGCTGTGAGAGGAAGCAGCACTAAAATAAAACAGTGCTGAGCCGCCCTCAGGCTGTGTGGCAGCTCTTTGTTGTCTGACCAGGAGGTGTTTAGGGCTGGGATGTTTAAATGGACCTCGGACCTGAATGTGACTTAATCCATTTCTATAAACACAGCTGCAAATATCATAAACCATTTCTATTAAGATGATTTTAATGATGTTCAAAATATTTCCCTAATTGAAATGAGAGATTTTTGGATTATTGGAGATGCAGTGGTAAACATCACAGGGTGAAAGGTGGGGAAAACTCGAAGGCCTGCAGCTGGAGAGGGACCATTAAAATCTAGGTTGGGTGTGTGAATTAATTAAGGGGGGCCCAGAGCAATATACCCCTAAAAATCCCAGAATTCCTTGCTGTGGCCCAGCATGAAATATTCTGCTTTAATAAATAGAGGGAATAGAGATATTTCTGTAAAACAACTGAGAGACGATCAGGGAAAGATTTACAAATTAATCAGATGTTACTTACTACACATCAAGAACATTATCAGCCTGCTTTAATTTTACTGTTACTGCTGTTTGTCTCAACTCATAATTAAATACATGAACGTTGTGTGTCTGTAGATGCTGGACGGGGCCTGTTAGAGTCTGATATGTAACAATGACCCAAATTGTTATTAAAAAAATAATGTAACAAAACCCAAAATGTAACAACTGATCAGAAATGTAACAAGATGCTGAGCACAGAAAGTAAAAACTATCCCTAAAATGTAACAATTTGTTACATTTTGGGTTTTATTACATTTTTATTACACCTCAGATGCAGCACTTTTGTTACATTGTCGACCAGTTGTTACATTTTGAGTGTTGTTCCTCCAGCAGCTGAATATGTGCATCATGTTTTCCTGCAGTGCTGGAGGTTTGTGGTCAGGTTGACACTGAGAACACATGGAAGATTAAAGTGGCCGATAGGAAGTCTCTATTAAATTTGCATTAACACATTGTGTAAATCTGCTGATGATTGCCTCACAGAGACCCCACGGTTCAGCGTGCCATCCCGGGCTGCTGTACACTGGCCAGATGGCCACTTCAGAATGAGATTGACACAGTGTTTCAAACTGATTTCATGCTAACTCTCAGGAGAGGGAGACAGACCATCCGCTCTGTTGGGAATTGGGATTACAAAATAGCCAATTAAAAAGGAAAGTGGTGAAATCTTGGCCTGATAAGGTGGAGATTAAATCGGTTATAGTTTATTAGGCAAAATTACTTATTAGAAAGTATTCCTCTCCAAACAGATTTCCATTACCGGCCCAACTCCTTTTTATCTGCACTCTTTTATCTGATGGCTGCACTCTGTAATTATGAATCCTCCAAATAGCAATTATGACACCAATTGGACAGCATCTCCTCATACATTTCATTTATTCTCCATTATGGCCTTGAAACGCTGAACATCTTGAAAATCTCCTCAGAAGAGGACAGCCGTGCCCGACCTCGCCTCTACACACAAAACATCATTTAAATCAGGAAGGAAATCATTTCAAAGAAGAAAATCTCACTTCATTTGTTGCCGTTGAACCTTAAAAAAACAATCATGTCAGATTTCTGTCCTTGTTTCCCAGCATCCATCATGCGCCCACCCGGTGCCGTGTGTAATTACTCCTGGAGAACGGCTGAGCAGATGCGAGGGCTGTGGGTGAGACTGAACCGGGAGACTCGAGCGGGTCCCAGCGTCCCTGGATGACTGGTGCCGGCTCTGCTTTGGAGGCATCTGTGCAGCACCTGTGGACAGAGCGGGGCCCCACCTGCTACCAAACATCAGCTGTCTGTTTTTCCTCTGCAGCTCGGGGCCTCCCCTGCAGCCTCTCCCCCAGGTCAGCCCGGTTCATGAGAAAGCCCCCTGTAAGCTTTTCTCACCTCGCACTAGTTCCTGAACATTAAAGAGCTCCTGGGCCGGGCTGAGGTTGATCTGTTACCTGGGACATCCCCTGACCCTGACGCCGCTCGCCCTGCCTCCTTAAACATTGTCAATCTCACACCATACCTGGGAGCTGAGCAGCTATTGGCCAACTGCAAAACACACAGGCGCTTTATTATACCTTCCCTCTTTGCTCAAACCAAACACTGAGCTCATATCTGAAGGCGACCGCCGGATCCCTTCATTCTCTTCTAAGGGCCCCGAACAGTCGCTGAATCAGATTGATATAGATTGAATTCTTACCCTGCCTATTGTGAACAACCATTTGTATTCATGAAATCAAAGTATTTACCTCTGAGATGAGCATCTACTATGTATTGGTACATTTACTGGAAGCTGAAGTGTTGATAACATGAAGCAATAATACCCGATCGCATTTCCATCTCACCTTTCATCTGAGGATCCCAAAGCCCTCGACTTTGTGAGGAGATAACCAATCCTCTGCCGGCACAATGCACAGGAGAGTAATTGCAGCGGGGGGTTGAAGATTCATTAATTTTTGTAGAAATTAGACCAATGTGGTCTTGACAGTGAATTTAATACCTTTACCTGGAAATGCTGTGCCACATATTATTTTTTTATTTCGCTGCACATGAATGAAAAGCATCTTTAAAATGCATGAATTCACATTTTGAATCAACAAACGCTTTTAATATAATAGAAACTGATCTGCTGAGATTTGAAATTTCCTTATTCTGGTAAAAAATAAAAAGCAGTGTTGTTGTGTTAGCATCAGGGCTCTGGAGCTGCTGAGTTTGGCTGGTGACTGTTGGCAGGTCTTAAAAGTTACAGTGTTGCCGTCCATCAGGCTGTCGGCCATGTTGTTTGAATGTGTTGTTGGCATATTCAGAATAAATGCTTCAGCTGGTCCATCAAGTCAACAAAATGGCTTAATGAAGAACTGGCATTGTTTCATGGTGCCATCTATGGCATGGCAGCATATGTGATGCTGCTGCCTCTGGTCATTTTCATATGCATGTTCATATGTTACTCTATACAGAGAAAATAAAGAGGTGGGCCTTCAGCTGCCGCAGCAGAGGCGCCGTGATGAGGGAGACTGGGAGACCCGATTTGATTTCATTAGAAGGAAAAATTAGATGAAAGTCTTGATCTCCGAGGACACTTAGCAGCGCCGCTGGCAAACTGACACACATGATGCTGTTTGATTTGAAAGCTGAACAGCTGACTAACAATGGACGCATGTCACAAAAACAAAGGAGTTTCAGCACAGTGATGATGAAAAGAGGAAGAGGGGAAACCAGCACGGCACAGTGTCTCATGTGCATCTTTGTAACAGGTGAAACTGATGTGTTGACTTAGACTCAGAAATGTACTAAACATCATTTTAAGATAAGATATTTCTTTAATAATCCCCAGAGGGGAAATTCAGTAATTTTATGTTGACTTATTGTAAAACATACAAAGATACAAAACTGGACTAACTATACTGGATAAAAACAGCAAAGAGTGAAAAAAAACAAAAAAACAGGAAACTTTGACATAAAAACAACAAAATATTGAGAAAACCAACAAAATGTAGGGTAAAAATAACACAATGTTGCATAAAAACAACAAAAATGTTGGCTTAAAACAAAATACTGATTATAAAGACACAAAGATACAATACTGGACTAACAATACTGGATAAAAACAGCAAAATACTGAGTGAAAACAATCAATAGGTAAAAAAAAAAAAATAGGAAACTGACATAAAAACAACAAAATATTGAGAAAACCAACAAAATGTAGAGTAAAAATAACACAATGTTGCATAAAACCAAAAAAAAAAGTTGACTAAAAACAACAAAATCCTGATTCTAAAGATACAAAGATACAAAGCTACAAAGAAAACCCTGTGAGCATTCTTTACATATCTCCTCGCTGCAGCCTCTCGTGTGCTGACATCACTTGGATGTGCTACATTTTTAAACTAATGGTCCATCCTATGCAGAGTGGCCTTTTGATGAAGACAATTGTGCCTTTTTGCACAATTACAGATCACATTTGCCAGCCCCGTGGCCTACACACACATTTGTTTTCACGTTGTGTTCTGGTCTGAGTGGCTGTCAGGGTCTTCTTTATTCATCCGTAGCTGACAATCATACTTTATTGAGAATGGAAAAGTGACGGCTAATTGATTTTACAGTGATACCGATGGAGAGACAATGAATGTGCCATCAATTCAATCCGCTATTTAATGGTTCCAATTTAGTCTGTAAATGCTCACTAAACTAATTTCACTGGGTGCAGCAATCTGAAAAGCTATCATATCTCTAATCTCCTCCTATATATTCATAAGGAAAAGGGAATTTAGCCAATTCCAAGGTGTGGAGATGATCTGTTAGTGCAGTGTAAATGTTTAGAACGCGGCAATTGAGTTCATTTATAAGGATATGAAAAGTTTTATTGGCAGGGTCAGTGAAGTGGAACTGTTGGATAATAGGCAGTTACCGAGAAGTGTTTGAAGGCTATGAAGCATAGAGATGTAGGGAATAAAATGCCGGGACATACCGTAATCGGAAGCTAAACTGAAATTCTGAAACGGCACGGCTGTTAGATTCCCACTGATAAAAGGTTCAGTGGCAGAGGCCATTGCTATTCAACCATCTATTTATTTTCCTCTGTGCAAGCTCTTCAATTTTGGCCAAAAGTGGGAGGCAGTGAGCCGCATATGCCAATGTGGTGTGAGATGGTGATGTGGATGCAATGGGCTCTATTTTTCCATCCGAGCGTTTCCCAAACCCAATCATCATCGGATATGGCTCCGACTTCGCAAAGAGAACAGGATGTTAATATGGCTATTCTCTCAATAAAGGGAAAATACACAGTGGTCTTTTAAAGATGAGTTCATTCAATTCACAACACAATTCAGTGCCATCAGTGTGACCCCAATACTTCCTTCTCCTCTTCTGTCATTTCCCTCCTTTTTAGCCCCATCTCCCCATTTATTTCTCTGACACACACACACACACACACACACACACCCTCCTCTCTATTTCCACCCTCTTCCTTCTTTTCTCCAAGGTCTTGTCTTTGTTACATTGTTGCCAGAATTGCTTTTTCTTTTTTTTTTCTTTTGTTTTCATAAGCATTTGAGGTCAACAGCCACAGTTTTTTTTTTAAATTCAGTCTCCTCTTTCTGTGGGTGTCATGTAACCTGGATAGATTTCAGCAGGGACGTCTCCGATCACATCCCGTCACTATGGAGAAACTCCATCCTCAACCCCCCTGGAGTGTGGTTCTTTGTAGCAAAGACCATTCCCACCCCGCTGCTGTTTGTTTACGAGCTGCCGTTCAGACATCCATTTAGGCAGTAATGTATGTTAGACTAAATAGATGGAATCAGGGCTGCTGCTGAATTGGAGATTATCAAAATAAAAGCCCAAGATGAGATGAGATGATTATTTTTTTAAATCATAAATGTAAATAAAATGTTGAACGATGTCTCAGAGGAAGCTAACTTTCAGTATTCCTCTTTGGGATACAGAGTGTCAGCGCTAATGATGATGCTCCTGTTGGGGATGGTAGCCCTACATCCATGCACACTCCCCCGACGACCACATGTAAATAAACCAGCTGTATTGTTACCATAGAGACAACACTTCAACCTATAGCAGGCCCTACTGAGTCCTTTAAACCTCCATGAAATATTGATGAAACCCCTTTTTGGAAAACATTTTTTTCCAGGCTCCACTTCCTACCTCATCTCGTGACAGCGTGATCCAGTATTATATATATTTCTGGATAAATGCAGGAAAACATGAGCAGCATTTACAAAGTCATTTCAGCATTTTTAAGTTGAATGTGTAATCCAGCACCGCATCTTGTCAGGACGCCGTCGGTAATTTCACTGAGGACAAAATCATTTCTTTATTCATAAATTAAAATTGGAATTTAATAGGCTCTTCTCTCTTTTGGAGAGACTTGATTAAAATATCCATTATAAGATCAGCTCTTTAGTTTCTGTGTTGTGGATTACTTTTATCTTGGCAGACATAAATTATGGAACTCTGCTCTCTGAGGTTATTGCCTAAAATGTATTCACTGTCCCATTATTTTCAGCCATATCCCTGCAACATTGTTTCATTCTCTCATGATTTTCACACACGTCGAATATTGACCATTAAACTTTTATTTTTTTTATCTCTATCATTTTATTTTCCTCTCTGGGCCAGTTGGCCACTCTGATATTTGCCCAACATGATTTGCACAGTTTCATGTGAGCCGGTGTAACTTGGAAAGTGGCCGACGGTTTGTGGATGAAAGCACCGTGACCTGAATTAGAGGACGGCTGTTGCCAAATACGGATGCTGCGGCAGAGGCAGGAAAATACCTTTAATCCCTGACAAACAAGCATCTTTGGCCGTGAGTGGGTTTTTTCTGTGTTTGGTGGTGAAGCCATGTGAGGGCCGGGGTTAAACAGAGGCCCCCCGAGTAGCCAGGGGAGCCCAGCTCTACACAGATAAGGGTGATCATGCTGAAAATGACTCATAGGTAAGACCCCTATCTCTGGATACCCAGCTAGAACAAGCTTTATCAAGCCTCGTGCTGATCTGGATCTTAAAGACCAAACTGCATGAATTCCCCCAGCTGAGAGGTTATATGGTGGAGCAGGATGCTGTGCTGCTGTTCAGATGGAGGGCTTACCTGGACCCTCTTCGGATCGCTCAGAGAGGTCATCTCCAACTCAGACATCCAACTCATTTATCTATTTATTTCCTCATCATTTCGTTGGCACTGAAACTCTCTGGTTGGCCAAGAAATGGGGATTTTTTTTTTTCTATGATGAGGTTTGTTTGGGCAAGAAATAAATAAATAACTACAAATTAAAATCGCTGTTATTATCGATCCCCGCTGAGATCTGGCTCCGGCTCCTTCTCCTGTAATTTCTCTTCCCTTTAAAAAAAGATGGCAGCCGCCGATTGAAGGCTTTTACTTTCCATTATATCCTCCTGCTTGACTTGGAACACATTGTACGCCGAGGCACCCGGCTCAGGTCATCTGAGTGTGTGGTGCTTAAGTGCACAAACCTCATTTTCAAATTTATTTCAATAGCAGAGGAGAGATAACAGTGTTTCAGTGAATCAAGAGTATTCCCTTTCAAATCACATCATCCAAGTCCCAACACACTTGACTCTGGATTAGAAGAACCAGATTAAAAAGCTCAATTTAATTAGAGTGAATGGATAGATCTAGCACTTGAAAGAGCAATAAGTAAGGTCCCACTTATAGAGAGATATCTGCTGGCCCACTGAGGTCTATACACCCCAGGTAAAATTGAAGATGTAATCTTTCCAGTGCAAGAATAAACTCCTGTGGCTGCCAGCCGGGGATACACGGAGCCTCATGATGTGCCTCGCCTCCCAATCACAGGCTGCAGCCTTGTAGCCTTAATGTAGATCAATTATAGGGCAGAAGAGTCACTGTCACATATGATTCACAATATCAATTTCATGCTCTTGGAAACTGTTTGGCAAGTGTTCCCTCTTTTTACATCTGCTAACCAATGGGAAGGCAACATGTCAACGTGAAAGACAATTTAATGGTGTGACAGTTAACCAGCGAGTGCGATGTAGAGGAGATTTTCCCAGCAGTCTCTGTCTGTCATGGCCTGATATTTATTTATTTGCTGCATAGCCCCGCACAAATAAAATGTCACATCTCATTTACACATCCCACCCTTTTGTGATGCAAAGATTCGCTTTAAATGCTAACTGTGGGGACCGCTCAGGCTGATTAAAGACCCCTTGAAGCGTGCTCCAGTAACACACTGTGGATGTTTGGAGAGGGGACACAGGAAATGTTACAACGCTGAACGTCCCCAAATCTTTTTCTGTGGATAAATACTTAGGAAAGCATCACTGGTGGCTCACAATGGATCCACACTGGGAAATGTAAAGAGTGTGGCTGACAGGAAACTCATGTTACGTCATTTAAATCTGAATATAAAGAAACACACTGTGGTCGAAGGAAACTAATTTGATAATGTGATATTTTCACATCAATATTTAACACTTCACATCTCAGTTGACCTTCACATGGTGTCTGTAGCTAAGGAGATACAGCTCATGTGATTTAATGACAACAATGTAACAATATTCTCATCATTTGTATCAAAATTCAAAACAAAGCTACATGGTGTTATTTACTCACACTTGTTATTTTGTGTTGGAGAAAATAATGTTTTTTAAGTCAAATTTGTTCATTTTTGCTGCAAAATAGTGACACATATTTATACAATCATCCTGGAGGACGAGTGTAAAGTTTGTAGTTTTGGTTAAAATGTGATAATTATATGAAATTTCCTTATTAGGAGGATTAACCCCTTGAGGTAATTATCTCGTTATCTCGAAAAGAAAAAAAAAAACAACAAAACAAAAAAAGAAAAAGAACAAATACAGAAAACAACAATACAGTAAACAAAAACCTCACAGCACACACACACACACACACACACACACCAGCTCCCCATGTTCACCTCTCCCCACCTATCACTGCTAAGACCAGACAGATTACATCAACGATTAACAAAGTTACAGAGTCATACCACGGTCCTTAAAAGAAAATAATCACAACTAAAATAATAATCACATGACCCACATCGTGTACGAATTCCTGAAATTCACTCCACAAAACATAAAAGAAAGAAACTATTTTTAGTTTAAAGTCTCGTAAAGTTAGAACCTGAACTTTAACAAAGGAAACATTGTTAAACTGACTTCTAACAAACTGTCAGAGGCTCAGCTGGAAAATAAAGATGAATAAACACATCATGAACATTTAAGGGTTAAAAAGAAAAGTTGTGTAAAAATTATAAATCTAAATTTGAAACTAGATTTATCTTTAAACTCTTGTGGACGATGTGAACATGTTTCCACAAACTCTTCTCTTTACACAACTTTAAGTGTTTTATTTTTTTCTGGCTTTCATGCACATTTTTTCCAAACAATAAAAAAAAGGCAAACTGCAGAACCGTGTCTGGTTTTGCTTTGAAAATGTGCAATTTTAACACTCTTCCTCGCAGACATATCATGCATCATCTCAGGAGAACCGCTGAGCAACAACAAGATGCGACAGTATTCCCCGGCGTCCGCTGCCCTCACACGTTCACAGAGACAACAGAGGCCACTGATTTCTGTGTGCGGGGAGGAGGCCGAGCGCTGGTGCTCTCAAGAAGAGGACAAGATGCTCTCTGCATCCTCGGAGGCACAGGTTTTGAAAATAAACATGCAGCAGTGCCAAAGCCATTTCACATTCTGAAAAGGCGACAGTCCACTAATCTATGAATAGGGCGCCGAGGAACCCCGGTGACAAATGTTATCTCAGCGTGGCATAGAGGGTTCAAACCCATTCAGCCCCCGACTCACAGGCCACTGCTAAGATTATGTCACCATAATCCCTCAGCAAGCTTTTTGTTGCCTAGATGGGCAGGTGATTCTGTGTGTGAGCAAAGCAGGACTGCAAGGGCAGCACGGAGAAATTATTATTTATTCTTGGCCTGACAATAGAGGTTTGGACAGTCGGGTGTTGTCATATTGTATGTGCACATTTGAGGTTTGGGGAGATGTAATTCCAAAGGTATAAAAAATACTGTAGCGCCTGGATTATGTTTTTATATCAGCTCTTACCTCCTCCTCGTATCAGGGTGGAAGTGGAAACAAATGTTTTTTGGAGGTGATTGATAAAGAGCGCCTCTTTTTTCCCCATTGGTGAGCGAACACTTTGACAGTGCAGTGGATGTAATGCAGCAAACAGGCAAATGGAGATGCAGCGTAAAGGCCACATGCAGGATTTCTGACCCCACAGGGAGCAGCTTTCTAATAAAAAGGCCGTTTTAATTGATCGCCACCGAGCTATCGATGACCTGAAAGCATCTGTTTTCACCGCAGCTCCTCTCTGGGATCCAGCAGCAAACGGTTGATTTCTCCAGCCGTATATGATTTAATTGCATTGCCTTTAATTTGAATGATGATGCAGCCTCGGATGAGGTCACTCACAGGGTTGTGATTCAGTACAAAGTAATTGAAGTTCCCTCATTTGGAGAAGGTTTGGGGAATTAATCGCTGGACGCTCAAGGACACGGAGCCAAGATGTCCAGAAATAAGACAGGATTAATTGAAAATCTTAATTACTTTCTAAGGGCATAAACATCTCAATATCAATTAAAATGTGTTTCCACTGCACTTAGAGGATATGAGGTGCAGCAGTTAATTAGATGTAGAGACTGACGGGTGAGCTCACCGGTTTTCAATATAAGCCCTTCAATTGAACCGCTATGATTTAAGGGCATAAATAATGCATGTGAGGCTTTACTTGCAGACTTTTGGAGCATTTTCTACCTGTTATGTGTAAATGTTCAGAGTCACTAATTCAAAGTTGAACAAAGTTGAAGGTTAGATAGATAATATAAAGCAAGGCGTATTCGGGTTATAATTCAAGTTTCTTAAATTATAGAGTGCATATTAAGCAGAGTTATATGACTGGGGCCAACAGGGAAATAATATCCTCCAGCCGCTTCGCTAGTGCTGTGCGGTTGACTGAGCAGATAAAAGCTTGGGTAAAAATGGCGAGTGGATGAGGAAATGTTTTGGAGGTGTAACGGTGATTGTTATTCAGGGGACAGCCCTGCACCACAGCCGCCAGTGTGGCCTTGAGACCTGTCTGTCATCGCGCCGGATTTCACACTCCCCGTTTTTTCCTGCTATTTATTCATTTATCTATCATTTTTCTTAATTCCAGTTTATCTTTTGGGAATTGTTCAAGGCCCTTTGTTTCACTGGATGTCCCTCCCCCTCCCCCTCCAGTAGCCACTGCTTTTCTGCTTCAGCTGAGAAAAGGGACCAGTCATGAGCCATTTAACCATGGGAAAGCAGGAGGGCCCCTCTAAACTGGTATTTCTGAACCAATCTAGGTAGTGTATTCGAATTGCAGAGTAACAAATGGACAGTGGAAGGGGTTTGTAATGGTGATTAGAGTCTGAAATTGGTTCAGATTTACAGTGTCAGTCAGAGATGGAGAGAGAGGAATAAGCAGTCTAAGCGGTCTAATGGATCCATCAGCTTGCTTCGGCTGCTCAGTGGGCCGAGTGGGGTCACCAGCCATCCGCAGGCACCACAAAAGCACTTCAATTTTGTTAGGAAATGTATCAATTTAACTGACTCGAGCGGCACACTGAAAACCTAATGAATCTGGACTCAATTTTCCAGCACACTGCCTCTATGAACCGGAGGAAACAATGTTGGTGGTGAAGGGGTGAAGTCAGGCCATCGCGATTGGCTGGCTCTGACTTCCCAGCCCTCGGCGCGACCAGTCAGGAAAACAGGGGCAGGCCTCCGTTTATCTAGCGATGGCGGCGGCGCCGACTGCTGTCACTCATCTAACAATCACGTCATTAAAGGTAAATTGGCTTCTATTTCAGCGGGATGATAATGCTAATTGAGTGGCAAAACATAATACCAGGAACTGTTGTGTGGCGTTAAGGGGAGGAGGGGGACAGATTAAATGGCCATACAATAGTGGGCGTCAGGCATGGCAGATGTTGCTTTGTGCTGAGGACTGCATTGACATATCTCTTGCTTGTCAGGCCTGGGCTTTAGAAGAGACTTACAGGACAGGGGACCAGATGGTCTCATACAGAGGCTGAATAAAGCAGTTAAACAGCGGCACAGTTTAAAGACAACTCGGCTACAAGAAATGTGCTCGTTGGTAAATAAAAAAAAAGAAAGAGGGGGACCGCTCCATCGATCCAGCTACAGCGAGCCAGACCTGACGGCCCGCTAATGAAGGGACTTAGCAGCCAGGTTGTGATCAGCGCTCACCCTCCCTGCACTGCAGCTGACAGGCTCCTATTGGCTGCAGGACGACAACATCAGGCTCATAGCTGAGGTCAAGGAAAACTGCTAAACGCCTTGTGTTCTCTTCACGGGAGTTTAGTCTGAATGATACAATCTAATGTTGCATAAGTAGATTAACTAACTGGACTGACACCCATTTGGAGGATTACGCTGACACTTTTTTTAATGACACACCTTGCATGTGCATCAAGTGCATCTGTAGTTTGCAGCCCTGCGTACGTCCACGGGCTCTATACTTACTGAGCATAATATAATGCTCGCTGTCAGGCTGTTATGGAGTTGAGAGGCTGCCCCTCCACTTGACCTCACCATTATGGTGAGCACTGATCTCATTTGACAAGGCCTGCTGGAGCAGCCCTCAATGTCTGACATGTCTTTGGAGAAAATCCTCCTCAGTGCAGTATTAATATTAAATGGATGAGAGTGAAGGTCCAGTTGTAATCAGCAGCATCACATCCAGGAGTGTGCTGCTGCAGTCGCCTCTTTATTCCTGTTGAGGGAAGGAAATAAATGAATTGCAGCTCGTTATAATCGAGCGAGGGAAGATTTTTTAATGTATGTGTCAAACTTAAATATGAACCACACTGACTGTCAGGACAGACGTCTGCTGCACAGGGAGGAAAAAAAAATCTGGCATAAGTTGTGACACTTGTAAAAAGAAAATGTGCGAGTGAAGGTGATTTATCTTTAAAGCTTCTTTGACAGGATATTATTCAGTCAATATTCCCCCTTTTTGTGTTTGATTGACTGTTATTTATAAAGCTGTTACTGCACAAATCGCACTGAGATTGCTGCTAAGAAAAAAAATCAGGGGCTTGACTATGCAATCTGTTTTGATAAAGGGGACAGATAGATTACTGATGATCTCACCCACCCTGAGTGTGAGGTGGGACTTCCAGATATTTTGCTGTCTGCTCTGTTTTCCTTCAATGAGAGTCGAACCGGAGCTTTGTTTATTTCAGCAGGAACAAACATAAACAGGCAGATAGATTTGTGTTGAAGCCCCACGGAGAGGAGAAGTTAGAGATGCTATTTTACAGGTTCGCACTGACTATTTTATTTTTTTCCTCCCCTGTCCATCCCCTAGGTGTTTGACTGTGAGACATTTAATCGAGGGACTAGCAGTTTCATATCAGTAACAAAAATCAAATAATGCAAGATGATTTACTCCCCCTAGCAACTAGGGAGCGTACACTTAGCAACCAGCCAAGCCCTGGGCTTCGGTGTAATCAGCTTGAAAATATTTCAATTATTGTGTTGATTTTAGTGGATTTGAGAGGCGGCTGGTGTGCGCCTCAGTACATTCAGCCCATGACCTGCAGAGGAAGGCATTGATTTAAACAGGTGTCAGAAAGGAGACGTAGAGGCAATTTAAATGGGAATAGGATAGCAAAGTCATTGAGCATTGTTCAGTGAATGTGTGACATCCACCCGATGCTTTCAAATCAATGCAGCTGAGCTGGAGTAAAAACATCTTCCTGCAGGAATCATCTATTTGTGGTTGACCCCCGGAGCAGAAGGATTGTTTTCTTCCTCTGTTTGGACAAAACACAGCCAGACTCATCAGCACATTAAACTAACTGACGACTAATTGATTCTGTCACTGTCATTATTCAGCACATTTCACTCTTTGAGTCTTTGAATGTAAAAAATAATCTAAAATTCATACTTTTTTTATCATATATACCATAAACTAATTTTACAAACACTTTGCCGACCACGAGCCTGAAGCTGTTTGTTACTTTTTAATTATTTTATTTATTGGGACATTTGCATTAAAGGTGTAAAAATGAATGATCCTGTTTGTGATGAGAAAGTTCAGGATGTAAAATCATGTGAGGTATGACTGTGTCGCACCCTGAACGTGGCCAGTGCCATGCATTTTTAATTTTATTACTTTAGGTACATTTTGCAGATAGTACTTATATATAATCTATATTTTGAATGCACAGCTTTTATTATTATTATTGTGCGGTATTATTTGACTTCAGCAGAGACTTTGGAGCCACATCAGTGATCTCTCTCCTCCTGCAGCCCCAGAGGAGATGGATTTAAAATATTTTTAAAATATTTTTCTTATCTTCTTATATTTTTTGTGCATTAGAAATCAAAGGTGAGTAACTTGTTAAAAAGTGATTGTTAACATCTTGCAGAGTGAAGAATCACTTGTTGTGTATTTATTTCAAGTGTCAAAGTTGAACACAGTAAATCATCATCGTGATATTTTTCATCTTTGAAGGAGTTTTATTTGCTCTGGTTTCTTATAGTGACAGTTAAATATGTTGCAGTGAATTACTTGGAGTTGCTGCCTGATAACAAAGCACCCACTCTCACACTGTGGGCATGATGAGTAGGTGTTATGTGTGATGTGTGCGATTGTGTGTGTGTTTAGTGCTTAAATATAATTTCTGTTCAGAAACAAAGAATTATTCAGAGTTCAGCTTTAATGCAGAAAATGTAGAAACATGTCCTCCTGCCCCCGACATATGCAACATGGATACACTGATGATTCTGTATGTTCTCACCTAATAAGTGATTTTTCATGTCGTTGTGTACAAACCTGTTTCTACACTTATCTGCAGTTTCCTGGTCTTTAGTTCGACCGTGAAGGTGAAGATAAACCTCCACTGACCACCGCTGACTCCACTGCAGGCGAAGCTGTGATCTGACCTCCCTCCTGTTTCTTCTTCTTTCCAGCAGCTACATTATATATAAAGGGGAAAGATAAAAGTACAAATACTAGTTACAGTGAAGAACCATGTGAAATTCATGAAGTGTAAACGTGAGACGTCTGGGATCTTTTTGAAAACGTGTTCAGGAGCAACAACCGCTGAGAGGTTTTCAGGAGGAGATGGATCGAGGTGAAAGATGAAAGTGAGAAGAGGACCCGGAGCAATGAGGGCCGCCGCTGACCTCCCCGATCTGCTGCAGGGTGTGCACCACGTCGGGATGGGAGCAGATCGACAGCAGCTGGAGGAACATCACTGAACCTCTTTTCTCAAAAGACAATCAGACGTTCAAACTTTCCCACAGTGTGTAGCCACGTGTTGCTTCACTGCAGCAGTTAACCTGATGTGATCAGGCCTGATGCAGGCGGTGCGGCTGCAGCTGGAGGGGGTGTGCAGGTAGGATGTTAACACGTTTATCAGTGCAAACCTGCAGAAAGATCCATTACTAAAGAGAAACATTGTAGCAAACACCTCACTGCCACAGATGAAGCTGTTACACACTCAGTCACATTGTATAATTAAAACTGTTCAGGTGAGGTTTACTTTTTAAAACAATAAAACTGGCTGTTTTCTTTCTTTTGCGGTGGCGGCACCAAAGCTAACCAATGAGTTGCCTTAACACGTTTGTTACATTATCGATTAGTTGTTATATTTTGGGTTTTGTTACATTATCGACCAGTTGTTACATTTTGGGTTTTGTTACATTATCAACCAGTTGTTGCAGTTTGGGTTTTGTTACATTATCAACCAGTTGGTGCAGTTTGGGTTTTGTTACATTATCAACCAGTTGTTACATTTCGGGTTTTGTTACATTATCGACCAGTTGTTACATTTCGGGTTTTGTTATGTTTTTTTTTTTTATAACAGTTCAGGTCATTGTTACATTTCGGGCTCTAACACCCAGATCCATTACAAAAGAGAAACATTGCAGCAAACACCACACTGCCACAGGTGAAGCTGTTACACACTCAGTCACATTGTATAATTAGAAACTGTTCAGGTGAGGTTTACTTTTTAAAACAATAAAACTGGGTGTTGTCTTTCTTTTGTGGTGGCGACACCAAAGCTAACCAATGAGTTGCCTTTATATATAAGACAGGCCTCTTCTGTAATGCACTTTTACAATTTGGCTTGTGGCACAGCTGACAGAGGTGAATGTGTTGTGTTCTTGAAAGGGTTTTATTTATTTGCTATTTATGTCATTTTTTAGATTAAATTAATTTATTTGAAGGGGACAGCGCAATTTCATAAAACACATGATAAAACATGGTTAAAAAAGCCAGAATTAGACTATTTTTCATCTGTAGTCCCCTGGCCATGAAATAAAAAAGCATTAAAATACATATACACAAAATTACAACAGTTAATACAAGACATGACACACAAATCACAACAAACAAAGACAAACTATTAATAGATGTTAAAAGGCACAGAGTATTTACAAAAGGAAAACACAAGTTTAAAATGCTACACATTATTATTTTTTATATCATATTTTAATTTGTTTTTATTATTTTATTCTGTGTGTTGTTTTATTGTTTTATGGTGTTGCACTTTGGTAACCTGGTTGTGCAAAAGTGCATTATAAATAAAGTTGCAGTTGCAGTTGCAGGGTGAAAAGCTGCAGCCGTCCTCACTGCAGCTTCAGTATTTTGGAGAATGACAAAATGAAGCTTGATGTATATGAAGAATAAATCCAACTGATTTGCAGCAGCAGCAGCACCTGGTGTGACCGAGCAGCGATCTATGAACACGTGTAGGATAGTTACTTATTAGGCACTGGATTGGTTACACATTAAAAAATATACATGGTCACAACTCTCTCCATCAGTTGATTGAGAGCTCCTTCAATCACTCTGTGGGGAGGCACTGCTGCAGGCGCCTATTTTCACTGCTGCTGAAAGCCTCTTAATTTGGGCCACTGGTAGAGGGCCTCATGAAAATGTATTCTTAATAGGACCCCGAGGTGGAGGTGATATTCTACTGTTATATGATAACAGGGTGGGGGTGTCCGGTTTGACATCCTGTCAGAGGAGGCAGACTTCCTAGTAGCACCCCTGCTTGTAAAACCGTGTAAGCTTCTTTGCTTTCAAAAACCATCACCATCCACAGTGTGTTTAAAGGGAGGAAACAGATCACGGTTTGGTGTCATATTTCACCCAAAACCTTCACTGTTTGCACAATGGGTAGCGGACTGAAACACCTTGTTCAGCTGCTTAAGTCAGACAAATGAAATTAGGGAAAAACTCACACAGAATTTCATTGAATTGGTTTTAATAGAATTAATAAAGTCACGAATTTCAATATCTCCACTTAAAAATAATCATCATAAAAATCATTCCCACTGAGAAAAATGTCTGTTTATCCACATGCTCGTTACAAAGCTCCTGATCTGATCCCATGCAAACAAATACTAGAATATGAGAAGCTTCATTTCAGGAGAGATGAAGTGTTTTTATTCTGCTTGGATTATAGATTTATAAAAGCATCACACCACTGCACATCTTAAGTGTTGGAAATCTGTCTGAGTATTTGTTTTTCCTTTTTTTCTGAAAACAGCAGCAGCAGTGGGCAGACTGGGTGGGTCCCAGTACAGGAGACACATCAGATCAATGAAGTTTCTTTCTCTTTATTTCTATGCACAGTTTCTTTAAATTTCCATCTGGATGTCTTTATCAAGAGCAGGGAAAGAAAAAAACACACACCAAAAAATGTCAAGTTGGAAAGGTGCTAATGTGTGTGATCACATTAATCGTCTGACAGGATCTCACTTTCAGTGGTTAGTCCATTATGATTCACGCTGATGTGAGGTCTAGGTGTCAGGTGTCATAATTTAATTGTGTTGTTTTCTATTTCTCACGGATACTTGAGGGACCGGGAAGCAGAGTAATGCAGCACAGTCCACCTCTGCTCTCCCTCACCCCTCATCCTTTTCTTTCCAACTCGCTCCTCTTAATTGGAGACACTGGGGGTTCACATCACTTTTCACTTTAATCTTGACCTTAGAAGATAAACCACTGATAAAGATGAGAATCATTATCTGCCTAGAGAATTCAAGGAATAATTTCCTGGGCTCATGTTCTATTCATTAATGGGAAAGCACTTTTGTAGCCGAGGATATCTTGAATTTGCAGACATGCTGGAAGATCTGTGACAGAACAGGCTGTCGTCAAAAGCTCTGTGTTGTCCACTCAATTATTTTTGTTGCTTTAAACGATACTTGAAAATTACATTTCCCCTGTGATTCAACTTCTAAACAGCTGTTTGGTGAAGGCTCAGCAGGTATCTGCAGCACAACAACACACAGGAAATGGTAAGAAACACGACCACAGCAGAGTCCTCCGGGAGCTCAGGCTGATGAATTTATCAAATTAGATCTTGTGGAAGAAATATTTCCATCAGTTACTCATCAGAATGAAAATAATTATGTTTGAAGAGAAACAAAATAATGACTTTGCCCTACATTCCTTAATAAATGATAGTGCTTCCTCTGAGGGGGAACAAGAGATCAACCTTAACCATTCCTCTGCTAAACCTGTGTAGATTTTCATTTCCCGCACAAAATAATGATCAAACATTAATGGAGGCGTCGCTCCTCTCCAGCCGGTTACAGTCGTCTCTGTCAGCTGAAATGACAAGTGTCACCAGCAGATTTATCATCTGTAACTATCCAGTTAATTAGGCTTACACCACTTCATGAGTGGGCTGGAGACACTGTTTGAATCTGACTTTTTAAATGGGTCAAGCTGACTCATTTAGAAGCAAGAAAAGGTTTTAAATGGGCACTTGATGGCTACATGCATGATATGGTGCTAAAAGACTGAGGCTAACGCTACGTGTTGCTTCCTCACCCGTTGATGATCCATGTGGAGGAGATGAAAGCATTGTTCACTTCCTGCAGTGGACTTAGTATCAAGGAAAGGAGTCTCCTCAACAGTAATGATGGATCCAACAATAACAATATACATCCATCTGTCCTCTGTACCTGGGGGCTGGAGGTGGAGGGGGTTACACCAGGTCACCAGTCCACCACAGGGACCAGAAAGGTTTCCACTCCCAAATGTTACAGCCTGATATGTAACAAAAAATGTAACAAAACCTGAAATGTAACAACTGGTGGATAATGTAACAAAAGTGCTGAGTCTGAAGTGTAATTAAAAAAAAAAAACCAAAATGTAAGAAGTTGTTACGTTTTGGGTTCAGCATCTTGTTACATTATCGACCAGTTGTTACATTTTGGGTTTTGTTACTTTTTTTTATTACGTTTCAGGCTCAACACTTTTGTTACATTATCGACCAGTTGTTACATTTTGGGTTTTGTTTCATTTTTTTTAAATTATATTTCAGGCTCAACACTTTTGTTACATTATCAACCAGTTGTTACATTTTGGGTTTTGTTACATTTTTTTAAATGACATTTCAGGCTCAACACGTTTGTTACATTATCGACCAGTTGTTACATTTTGGGTTTTGTTACATTATCGATCAGTTGTTACATTTTGGGTTTTGTTTCATTTTTTTAAATTATATTTCAGGCTCAACACTTTTGTTACATTATCAACCAGTTGTTACATTTTGGGTTTTGTTACATTATCGATCAGTTGTTACATTTTGGGTTTTGTTTCATTTTTTTAAATTATATTTCAGGCTCAACACTTTTGTTACATTATCGACCAGTTGTTACATTTTGGGTTTTGTTACATTTTTTTTAATTACATTTCAGGCTCAACACTTTTGTTACATTATCGATCAGTTGTTACATTTTGGGTTTTGTTACATTTTTTTTAATGACATTTCAGGCTCAACACGTTTGTTACATTATCGACCAGTTGTTACATT
>OOFC01042168.1:0-44269 GCA_900323345.1 Pseudochromis fuscus | reverse complement strand
GGGGGGGGGTGACTCGGATAAATGAGATGACTGACAGGCGACATGCAACACATCGTGCAGAGACCAGACCAGAGAAGGAAGTGTTAAAGAGGAAGTGGACTGTACCATGCTGTTTGTAGATGGGGGGTTTTCTATAGATATTATCTTTGACCATAGTCTCTGAAGATGGGAACAGAGCAGAGGATAGAAAATGGAAAAAGCCAACATGGGAGGGAGGAGAGAAAGAAAGAGAGAATGGAGAAAAAGAAGCATGAGTTAGCAGTTATTGAAAGATGAGATATTTCGAAGAAGCAAACTGGGGGAGGTGGGGGCCGCGGTATTGCTGGATTTAACACAAGACATTTGTCATTTGTATTATGGCACAACAGAACCATCACTTTGAAAAGTATTCATGCAACATACTTCAAATATATCAATCAATTGGTCTTTGTTGAAGGGGAGTGGGAGGTTATTTGATGCAGAACAACTCAATGACACTCAAAGAATAATATCAGAAACCACACATGGTCTCCAGGCATCACTTGTGTTAGAAGTCTTCTGAGAGTTTTAAATTAAATTGTTCAGAAAGGGCGTCTAAATTAATAATATAAACATTACAGCAGTACAGAAGAAGTTGAAAGTCTTGTTGCATTAAGTGTAACACTAGATGAAGTGCCTCTGGAGGATGATAGGGACAGTATGTTATCCCCCGCGGCTCATCTAATCCATCTTAGTGTCAGTGGTCCTGAACAGGCCCCCCTGACAGAGATGCTTAGCAACAACTGTCGCTCATTAAGCCGCAGCAGAAACATGACTCACAATAAAACAACAACATGTGGGTCGTTTCTCTGGCTTGTTTCAGTGCCTGCCAGCATCTGAAACAATATCCATATAAAAGCAATAAGGACAATGACTATGAAAGCCATTAAGTGGATAATCGTTGGCTGTTTTTTTTCCACTTAACTTAGCTTCCAACATGAGACGGGATTTTTCCCCCCTCTGCATGACTGACAGTGTAACAGTCAATGGGTACAATATGTAGGATCAAACAGATTTTCCTCTTTGTGAAAGTAATGAAGGATACACAGTTTAACGTCAACTCCTGTCCAAATGTATTGTAAATATAATTCTAAGTGTTGGACTGTCAGGTCGAATCATTGCTGTATCAGAGGGAAATTGCCTCAAAATTAGAGAACAGTGGGCATGCTGGGAAAAAAGCAGTTCAAGAAATATACAGCTGATGATCCAAAAGCTAAACACAAGACATCAACTTTTTTTCTATCAAGTACAAACTTTGGGTTAAATGCTCGAACCAATTGTATGGATGGATTTGTTGGTTACCCTGTGGAGTTTGCATTGAATGCTTCTTGCCAAAAATTGTGTGTATCCTTGAGATTTTTGCCAACTTTACCAATGAGTGACTCAAGATTTCCATTTAGGTACTTCTTCTGAATTAGGCCATTTACGACACCTTTGCTAAATCCGACCTGGCATACTTGCATGAGTTGACCTCAGGGCAAAAAGTAAGAGGCTGTGGATAAGAATATAAAGACTTTTATGCATGTACCTGGAAAGAATGAGGTCTGATCAAAACTACAAAGACCAGCATCTTGAGACCACCCAGACTCTTGCATTGGCTGACATCCAATGGCTGACATTTTAACCCTGATGGAGAACTATAATGTGGGCATTAAAATCAGCTAGGTGGTTCAAGGTGCAACAGAAATAAAACTTTCAACCTCAAAAAGGTTAGAAAAGCAGTGCCTTTCAGCTTGGTGCAACAATATTGGTAGGTATAAAATCCTGACTGTATAAAACATTTAATTTGTTCAAGAAGTTGGCACCAGTCGTTTATTGAAAGCTTGTTTGATTCTTGTTGGATAGTGATCTCACGGCTTACCTTGTAATTCACCTCCACATCAGTTATGACAGCCTAGTCAATAAAAAAGTGTAAAGAAAAAAAAATTACGAGCTGAGCTGCAAGCGGCGTGGTTATGGCCTACCTGGTATGTGGAAATGCCGGGGAGCAGCCACGTATGTACCAGTAGATGAGGGGGATTTGCCGTCAGAATAGGTGGATAAGCTGGGGGTACTCCGACCACTTTCGCTACCTCCAGTGGGGGACGGAAGTGGGTGGACATTGGATAAGAAAGGCAAAAGGGAAAGGGTTGGGAGAAAACAAAGGACATCGGGGGGGCAGAAAGGCAGCGTTATGGAAAGCATACTTAAAAAGCTCAGATATGAAGCTATGATCACAATATTTATGGCAGTGACTTAATAACCCAACCTTTACCTGTGGTCTACTGACCTATTAAGAGATGAGATGCAAAAATCATCCTGATGAATTCTAGATACTACCACTTAACATAAATAATGTAGCCCACATAAAGTTTGCCTCCCTAACATACTTGAGATCGTCAGGGGGTTCCTCAAGCACTCGTAAGCCTCTCAAAAATTCATGCTGACAATTCATAAAGATAGAAGATATTACAAAGACTGATACCAGTTTAATAATGAAGCTTATGACTATGGATGAGGTTTCTATCCCCTATGTTCACCAACATAGTCCATAAACTTCCAATTGGGGAAACTTCAGAGCAGGCTTCGAAGGATCAAAACCTGATGCCCCTATGAATACTTGGCCACAATGGGCCCTGTCCTTGTTTGGATTTTCCTGACACTTGCCGAAAACCCAAATGTCAAAAAGATTGGGAAGCCCCCTTTCTTACTGACAATGGAGTGTTACCATTTGACAGGTGAAATACCACTGTCAAGCTGCCCTACATCATATCAAATACTATAGTTTGATAAACCCAGGAGGACCACAGGTAATTCCTAAAGTTGAACACTAAGTGGGTGTTTCCACTTGTAGTTTGGTTCTCTTAGGTTCTTTGGTTCTGGAGGATCCCCAGAAATAGAAAAGGCTATCGTAGGTGAACGTGATACTGTCCTTGAGCTAAGTTCTTGCAAGTGTGTTTGCACTGAACATGTTAGCATTATCACCTTATATAGCACTGCTGTGATTTACACAGAAGGTATGGATGATACTTTGCTCTCATCACTTATCAGCTAACACTGCACATTTAAGGTAGACATTTCTGTTGGTTTGAATTTACCTGTATGTTTTACCCTTAGTTATATTACAGTTGTACATTTTGCTGACAAGAAGTACAGTAATGTTTTTGTATCTATGATCACAACCAGGGTATCACCCCACTGCATGACATCACAGGTTGGCTGGGTGATGGAGTCACTTGCACTCTTGATGCCAAAAGGAATAAACACTCTACATCCAGAGCTTTGAGGAAGTAACAGAGAGAGCGAGATTGAGAGTGTGTGTGTGTGTGTGCATGTATGTGTGTGTGTGAGAGAGAAAGTGTTCGCTGATTGAACACACTCTTCTCCCCTCAGACCGAGAGGAATCATCAGCAGCGATCTGGATGCAAGTGGATGAGATCACCGACACGCACAACAGTGCTGTGCGGGTCTGAGTGATCTCGGTCACATTCACACACACACACACGCGCGCACACACATGCCCATAAACGCACACACACATACACAGCAGAGTAGTGTTAGTGCAAGTCTAAATGTAGGGCAGATCCTGCGCACAAACATCTGGAGCTAAGGTAGGAGGCTGAGGGAGTTTGGGAGGAGATGCAGTACAATTTATCTGAACAGATTACACAATGGTGAGGCAATTCATTTGTCAGAAACCAATAACAGGGTTTAAAAGATGGGCTGGGGATCAATAACAGAGTACAAACGATGGGTTGGGGTTCATTTGCAATGAATAAGGGGGATTAAAACAAAAGCATGCGTTATTCATCCTTACGAGGTCCCTTCCTCAACTCAACATCAGGACAACCTGTGTGTTCCTTATACTAAGTATTAATACCACAGCACCTTCTATGAGGAAACCTGATAGGTCATTGAAACATGTTGCAGAAAAACAAATAGGAACCACCAGGCCACACTGTACTACATGCCATTGCAACTGAAAACCAGACTCCAAATTACAGCTCAAACTGTTTCATTCCTCTTCGTGTCTTTCATCTTCCCTAGTGGAGAGCTCCCCTCTCAGCTTCTCCACCCTGTCGCGGAAAAACTGCCAAAACCCCACGACCGCGTCTTCGTGATATTCTGTGCAAAATGTTGGAGTGGAGGCTCACGCTGTTCCACTCTCTACCTCGTCCTTGTAATCAGCCTCTTTCAAAGTCCAAGTGTGCACATGTTAGAAGAATGTAGTCCTACTATAAGAGCTCTGCATGGTCCAAAAAATAAACCATGCTTTTTGAGGCAGTACGTATACCCTGCATGGGAACTCAAGGGTGCTGTCACAACACAATCTGAACTACCAGTGAAATGCTGGGAATAATTTAAACTTTTGATCTGTGATGACTTCCTTAAATTTGCACTTTATGGTTTGAGCACAACCAGCCGTCTGTCTGAAGATAACATTTCTGACACCTCCTGTTTAAAACATAAAAAATAAGGATTGTTTCATCCATTTCTTGCTCTGGAGCCATCAGTGAACTAAGTTATCTTTGCTCAAGCAAAATGTATGAAACCACTGTTTGAACCATGTTGAATGAGCCATGATGGCATGAAATGAAAAAGTCCTTAAGTCAGACAACTATTGAAGTACTAGTAACTAGTAGTAGCTCTGCGTCCTCATTATGCATTAAACAGAAAAGGTTTTCACCAAATAAAAGATCCTAGACCAATACTTGTCACACTACACTAAAGTTCTCCAAATCCTTCAAGTTATGTTTTAGAATCCAAAAAGTTTTGTTCTTGAATCCAAAAGGTTTTGAGTAAGCTGTGCTATGAAGACACTAACAAACCCTAAAAAGACAGTCCAGTCTTCTTCTCAAAACATCAGTTTGTCAGTTTTTAATAACTTCTATACACTATACCAGGGGTGGGCAATCCTGGTCCTCGACATTGTTGTGCGAGGGTCCGCGTCACGTAAATGTCATCATCGAACACGTCAGGAAGCACTCAAGCGGACAGGCGTGGAGGCGTCTCCGTGCAGCTCAAAAAATGTGACCGCGTTGCCTGAGCGCCGAGGGCGCGATCAACTGCGCATGTGTAAAACTCAATACAAGCAACTGCACTGCGCTTGCGCCAGCATATCAACATGGATGCCTTCGAGGAGAGACTTTGCGAGGAGAATCCTTCAAAAAATTCCTGGATCCAGACGGTGATGCGGAGCACTTCCAAAATCTAATCATTTGTTCCTTATCCCCATCTGGACAATCCCTGAAAATTTCATCCAAATCCGTCCGTAACTTTTTGAGTTATTTTGGAAACCAACAGACAGACAGACAGACAAACGCCGGCAAAAACATAACCTCCTTGGCGGAGGTAAATATCCTTTGATGCCATACCTTATCTTTGTATGCTCATTTATTCACCCATTATGTAAACACACATCGGCTCCTGAGACTGCACTATATAACAACCAAACTGCGAGGGTATCTCATGTCATATCATCATGTCTTCTTAGAGTTTTTAAGTTCTTTGTTCAGACGTAGATAAGAAATGGTCTGACAGCTTGTGTGCCAGCTGACATGACACAAACTGTCAGACACTTCTGAGGAAGGTGACGGCAGTTCACCGAAACTGTCAAGAGCAAGGTAAAAAACTCAATTTCTAATCTATGTCTGAACAAAGAACTTAAAAACTCAAACTGCGAGGAATTCAAACTAGACCACTTGTGGTGAGGCAAGACTGGACCAAAAGGTGGAGTGATAAACATTGATAGATTGGATATTATAAAAGAAAATGGTACTGTCTGCCCTTATTTTCTTTTTCGAGACAATTTCTATTAACTTCATTGGCAGAAAGTTTCTCATTGCAGTTTAAGATCTCAACAACAGCTGGAGGTATGGACTTAAAATCCAAATATGTGATGAACTCAAGCTTCCTTTAAACTCAGTCATGGTGTACTTTAATGGTCCTTTTGTTGTAAAAGACCAGATGTATGCCGTGTGAGGAATGATGCCGCAGAGTCTCCAAAGACTTATCAGCTTGGCTTGCATTTAAAAGATTTCAAAATTTGACAGCGTCTTGGTTGTTCAGAAAAGAATGTTCATACTGATAAGAACTTCTTTGACAATATATACTCACATTATGCACTTTTGTCAAATACAACAAGTTCACCACTGATTCTCTCTCTCACAATCCTTTATATCAGTCATCCAAACACAAAACCTGCACGCTCTTCCAGATTCATATCAAGCATAAAAAGAGATAAACACCAAGGGGATAAAGTCTGACACATGACAATGAAGAAGGGTTCATTCAGGAAAAACAACAGGGTAGATTAGTGGTCAAAGGCAGGCAAACAACTGAGTCAACAATCGTAAACAACAAGCACAGGAAAAAAAAAATCATCTGTAACCGTCCTCTAAAAGAAAACGCCAAATGTATCAGGGTCACACTCAGGTGTACGACAAGTTAAACCATGCACAACACCAACCACAGACACAAGTTAAAAAGGCAAGCAGAATGAGAGAACTGAGTGGTCCTACAAATGTACCTTGATGCACACCATGAAACCTGACAACAGCACGATACCGGACAACAACATCACAAAACCGGCTAACCATTCCACTAAAGTGGGGGGATGGGGGGGACACAGAAAAGAGAAAGACTACAGTTGTCTTTACCGTTAGGAGGAGGTAAACTGAGATGCAGGGATGTCCTAGGTTTAGGGTCAGGTAGGGGGTCCTGTTTGAACCCTGAGAGGGGTGAGGGAGATCAGGGAATGGGAAGAAGATGAAGCAACCCTTTGGGCAGGAGGTTAGAGTGTGCAAAGGGGAATGTGTACAGTACTGGTTTGTGATGTTGATTTCAGGGGTATGTGATATTGTGACCATTAACAGGTTCATGGCTTTAAAATCAATTAAAAATAACCCTTCACGAGTTATTACACAGGGGTTAGAGAACCAAATGCAGGGTACACTAGGACAGGACAAAAGTTCTGTTTCCCATTATGGCTCATGGTAAACTAGGAGACCCAAAAGACCCGCAGTGAGAGTTTCCAACACATGATTAATTTGGTGCTGAACCACAGCTCATGCCAAGTGAAGTCAACTCAGTGGTCGTATCACAGCACTCCATTCTGTAGGACCTTTGATCTCAGTCAAATACAGAGGGGACTGGCATGTTGCTGCTCTGCTGAAAAACATATTGCTACAATTCCTGTACAGATTGATGTTTTTAATGCAAAATTCAAGGTTTCCATACTTAATTTCTTCCTTGAAAAACACTTTTTGAATTACTCTGAATCCCTCCTTTGGAACAACTGAGAGTTTCTTCAGCAATACTTCCAGCAACTGTCTGTATCAGACCAAGTCTTGGTCTTGAGCGTGCTCTGATACCTCTGAAGTAAGGGATGTAGTTGTGCTGCTGCAGCATGGCCAGGGTTGTGGGGTTTAGGTGTAGCAAGCCTGCACTGCCACCTGCTGGTGTGGGTGAGTACTTGCCACTACCACCACCACCGCTCCCTTCGGCCCCACCAGAGTAGTACACAGGGAGGGAAGACGAGTCCCTCGCACAGATGGAGGGATACTTAAGACCACCCGTGGGGGTTTGGGTCATAGGGAGAGAACTGGAGTCACGGGCTTGGCTGCTGTATCTACCACCAAGGTATACCTCTGGTCCTGGATGTCCAATCAGATCACAGGAGACATGTTAAATTACTGGATTAAATGACGAAGGCATTAAACTTCTTTATAGGCTTTAAGTCTTTTTGCAAACTGGTATAAAAAGGGTAAGGGCATTATAAAAACAACAGCCTACAGCAATGCCTTGAATATTAATTTGAAATCATTTGTTGTCTTGACACTTAAAGGAACAGTGTAATTTGGGGGGATTTATTAGAAGAAACAGAATATATTAATAGTAACAACTATTTTTTCATTATAATCCCTTGAAAAAGAATCATTGTGTTTTGCGACCTTAGCATGAGCCCTTTATACCGACATAAGGAGTGGGTCCTACGGTAGCACGCAATGGACAAATCAAACCTTGGTTCTTGAGAGACCTTTAACCTTTTAAACCCCAAGGTCCCCCAATTGGGTGACCTTGAGACTTGTCTCTGGTGTTTTTCCTATAGTTGAAATTTCAAAATAAGAGCTCAGGACTTAAGGGGTTAAAGTCTTAATGCTTTCAGTTGGTTATCTATACACCAAATGTTTTTGCATATATAATAACTAAGAAATTGTATCATGTAGAAAAGTTGAGTTAGGCAACAGGAATTTTACAAACAATTATCATCATTTCTGCTTTCTGTATTATCAAGCACCAACGTCACAGTATTTCAAATCGTCCAATGGGATGATGACAGTATCAAATAGCAACATTTAATCTCCTGGAGAAGAAGAAGCGTGTAATTCAATTTCTGGTTTTGGGTATGGACACCAATGGGGAAAAGATATGAATCATTCATGATGTTAGCAGCAGATGTTTTCTCCTGAATGATACAGTGAGGCATTTATCCCACCCTCCTGTTCTCTATGAGTCACTGAGAAGGACTAATGTCAGAAGCAAAGAGTATTCATTGAGGGTTTCACATGACGGCAGCAGTGTGTGGATGGTGGGGTGTGGCTGATACCTGCTCGGCTGTAGTTCTGGGGGGAACGGGACGGGGTGTACCGTCCATAGCCCCCTAGGGAGCTGTTGGAGCTGGGGCTGGAGGGCCTCCGCTGACGGGGTGACTTCTCCCCATCACCCTGGATACACAAACACACACAGATAAGTCTTTAACTACAATATCAGACAGGAATGTGGGCAAGACTCCATCTCTGATATATTCTTGATGAGATGGATTAATCTTGTTGCACAAGGCGCACAAAAGGATCTATGAAAACACAATGTCAAGATAACACCAGCATCAGGGGAAATATGATTACTGTTATGTCCAGGAGCCAATCTAACTGATTCAAAACATGGCTCGACAAATGGGGGAAAACGGTTTTTAAAGTTTTCTGTAGTTAGGATTGGATTTTGGTTCATGTGCCAGTTGAAAATGAAAGTGATTATACGATCCAAACAAAGACAATCAGCGGTAAGCTTTCAAAGTCTCCACTTCAAAACTCAATTTCCCCCCACTTCTGTTTACAACATCGAAGTATTTCCTTTACAAAACATTGCATGATAACGGCACAAAGTCTTATTACCGTACTTGGAAGGAAAGTGAAAAGATGTTACGATTATCAACCCGCACTTTGGGGCTTTGTTCACAAATGTCGCTGTGTTCCCAGATGTGATCATTTTCTTTGGTAAGTACGATGTTTTCATATCTGATACAAATGATGGCCAAAACTTATGAACATAAAACCCAAGTTTAAATAAACTGGAATTATCCTTGAAGCGTTTAAACATCTGTGTGAACCATTAGACTATCAAACTCACTTCCAGAGTTATAGTAATACAACTTGTTCGTGCCCACACACACACACACAGGAAGGCAGTGATGAAAGGTGTGTGACATCCACAGTGAGACATAGTGCATCATATTACCTCAGTAGGAGTAGGAGAAAGCAGCTGGGGGGACTGCAAATGAAGACGGGGAGAAAGCCAATGATTAGGACGAACTCATATGTGATGATATATGAGTTAACCATCCAGCAATGAGTGATCATTCGGTGTCAGTGAGTAATGGCTTGATGTCCGCTGCAAGGACACTGCTGATGGGCGGATGGGCTGAATGAAGTGGGGTGTAAAGTATGTGGTTCATTTTACATGCTGCAGGGCTGTGAGACTGTGACCACACTGCAAAGGAATGGACCTGCTTGCAAGAGAAAAGCAAGTGTGGCGTTGGTGATGAATGACTTCAGAGTGATGGAGGATGATGGAGGGAGAGCAAGGCGGAAAAAAAAAACTGACAAGGGACAAGCTACAAAAGGATGTTTACTTGGTTTGTTTACTTGGGCTCAAGAAACAAATCAACTCTTTTGGAGACAATGATTGTTATACGGAAATCACTTAATAAAAAAATACTGTTTCTGTACTGTGTTTATCTTTAAAAAAAAAAAAATCTGTCCTTTGACCTAAAACCCATGTGAAACTAGTATATCATTTGAATCATTTATGATTTGGTCATTTCAATACAAAACTCATTATAAACTGTTTATGTTTTTTAATAATGGCTAAATTAATGGTTTAAAAATGATTTGTTGAACATGAGTGGCGACCATATGTGGATGACGGGTTACATTTGCTGTTGTTACTGTAACAAAGTTGATTTTAGTATACTTTTTAGTAGTAAAACATTAGTTACATCATTAGGAATTTTACATTTCAAGCTCCATCAGTGACCACAAGAGATCAGCTTGAGTAACGACTGGTTTAATGCAGCACCCAGTGAATATAAGTGACCCAAGTGCTGCTGCAGGTGCAATAATGTAAAAGCACCACTTTAATATTGTAGGAGGTGAGATGGAGCCCATTTCAAGTATTTTATATAAATACAGTACATATATTAATGAGTCTTTTAATGTACATGTAGTATCTTATAGCTAACAAAATCTTTAGTCGTGTAAATTATTACAACTTTGTACCATAACATTTTCCTCTGAAATATGACTAAAATATTGTAAACCCTAAAAAATTTATAAAAGAGCTTTTTTTTTTTTTTAACCCATACCCAACTATACATGTTGGGTCGATTAAACCCAGTAAGATGGATATAAAAACAACAAAATGGTAGAAAATAATGGGCAAGAAAAACAAAATATTGAGTAAAACTAACAAAATAATGGGTAAACACAACAAAAACGTGTAAAATGTTGGGTAAAAACAACAAAATGTTGAGCAACAACAACAAAATGTTGGGTAAAAACAGCCCATCTTAGTGTCTACAAGTGCAGAACTTAGAGCTAATAAATTTTCACCTCTGAATTAGAAAGATGTTGAATTGACAGACAGATCAGAGGACGATATGACTCTACCTCTCCATAGTGTCTCTCCTCAGACGGGTAGCTGACGTAGGGAGAGTAGGACAGCATGTCAGGCCTGTCGATGTTATAGATGGCCTTGGTCTTTGGAAGAGCTGCCAGGTCCTTGTAGTCTAGCATCTCCTCTCCTAGTTTGGCCTGGGCAGCAGAAAAAAGACAACACTTACTTACTTTATACTACAGTCCATTTGTATACACTGATGAGGTCTGAGGGGCAAAGCCACAGCACAACTATAAACTACGTGCAGCTGCTGCCTCCTGGTGGTGAGCAGAGGTGGTGCAGTCTTACATAGATGACTCTGCTGGGAGATCCCGAGGCGCTGGATGCTGGGACTGAGGTGATACTCTCAGAGGAAGTCCGGGTCACCTGGAACACACACAGCAAATACACAACTATGGTATGAACATACTGGATGCTAACATGTTGTCATCTGTTAAAGCTCATGCTATGTGAGATAAATATTGTAGATTTTCAGTATGTTTTCATTTAAAGCTGCATTGACAACACAGTAAATCCTACAGTTACAGTCGGTGAACTCTATTTCTTCTCTATGTAAATATCTCATTATTTATTATTATTTTCATTGACTGATTGAATCAATAAAGTGTCAAACAACAGTTAAAAAAAAAAAAACATCGCAACTTCCCAGAGTCCAAGGTAAAGACCCTTGGAGATAAGAAGAAAAACAGAGCATAATAAATTCACAGCAATACAAAACTAAATAAAACAGCAGACCATAAACACTTAAAGGACTGGGAGTTTTAGCATTACGCCTGAAATTAATCCAAACTAATCACCGTACTTAGAAATTAATCTCAGGCTAAATTAGCCTTGTAGATAAAGTCTGAGTCTCTTTCCAAGAATGAAATGAGGATGTTGGTATCTGTGTACGATAAAGACTTCAGAGCCTAAACTTCACTCCTTACTGACTTGCTGTTTTGGTAAAAAGCTCATAAATGGGAGAGAAAGGCCAAGTTATTGTTAGTGATAGACAACTGTAAATCTCATGACGTGCTCACTCAATCACTGAAAAGTTTGATTTAGGCACAAAAATAATTTGGTAAAAGTTTAGAAGTTTGGGTAAAAAAACAAATCTGTCTCCTGTCTTAAAGTACAATGTTCTGTCAATGTGTTCACTCTGACCTCCTCCCTATGGCGAGATTGAGGTAAAACTATGTTACGGATTTCTGCTGTATTCAAAGACCAGAGTTGCCAATAGCCTCACTGGGCCTTTTACATCAAATACAGTACATGTAGCTACTCAGCTTAAAGAAAAAGCTAAAAAAACAAAAGTGGCTAATGCATAGACCCCAAATTCATTGCGTCCCTTTTTTAACAACAATCAACTAAGCTAACCTGAGTTTAGCATGGACCTATGCAAATTTACAAGGCTGTTAGTGCACGCACATCATAATCACTCTCAGAATCAAACTTGTTTAGCTGGTTAGCCTAGCTTAGCATTAACACTGACTTGCTTCACAAATTAAAAACCGAAACAATAACTTATATATAACTGAATCTTCAGAAGCCCTAAAAGGACATGTTTAAATACATTTCATCTTCTCCGATTTGCAGTGATAAGTAAATTTTAAAGGTTTTCTCGAGATCTTGAGTCTGGTTACCTCGAGGAAACGACATCCAATGAGAAACATTACCCTATAAACTTGAAAAAACAAACTTTGTTTAATCATGTCCTTTTAGGGGTTCTGTTTAATGTGCATGAAACCAGACTTATAAAAAAACAGCTTGTGAGAGGTTAGGAAGAGTTTGGTGTCACTCTACTCATCTCACTGTACCTTCAACCAGCAGACAAATGGGCTGAGCTTGGATCATTTTCCATCAATACTGATACATTGTCTCACGCAGTACACTCAGACATTTTAAATAAGTTTATAACACACACTCTACTGGCTCTATTAGTGAAGCTGTGCCGGCCGATCAGCAAAAACCAGCTACTGTTAAAGCACACAAGGTGAAAGAGAGAGTGAACCTTTGCTTTTAGGATGATAATAAGGTTGGGTTTATAGATCTTCTTGCATTATAGGTCCACTCTGTCTGTTCAAGCTGTGTGTGTTGCTCTATATGCAGACGACTACTGCCGCATCTCTACTCGCTCACTAATCTGTGCAACATGCGCAGACTGATCGTCAGCATCATCAGTCACTGTTGGCTCACATGTCACATGTCAGCTCTGCAGGAATCAAAACAAGTTAGACATGAACTCTATGTGTCTTTACAGCAGGTGGCCAGTGGGTGGAGCTGCCTCGCAACATTAGCGAACACAGCACTAAGGTGTCAAACAGTTACGATCAACCCATGCAGCAGATGACTGTGGGGGCAGGGGGAGGGGGTTGAATAAGGGTTGCAGGGGAGGTTCAGGAGCACCGACCTGCTGCTCAGGGATGTCATTGAGCTGTATCCGGACCTGTTTCTGGGAAGGAGAGGGGGGATGATGAGGAGGGGGGGATGGGAGATGATGGAGGAGGAGCTACTGATGCTAAAACCAAAGAATCAGTCAGGACTTTTTTCTTTGTTTGGGCTGAACTCTCAATCAATGTACTGATACTGTAAATTCTTGGTCTTTAAAACTCTTCTTAAAAAAATCTACGACAACAGACTAAAGAATGGACTGGGGATCAAATGGGTAATAACAGAATACTACTGGTATGATAATTATAATAATAATAAAACTGACAATTTGACTTCAAAAATGAATTACAAAGTTTCCCAATTCAAAAAAGTTACAAACTTACATAAGAAATTTCTAAAAAAAAAAAACCCAAACTTCTAAATTATCTTAAATGGTCTACCTCCCATTTTATGAATCTGGTCTTAAAACTAAATTACTTTTCAAATTATTTAACCTTGGATGTGTCAGCTTTCATTGAGCCTTTATTCAGTCTCACAGATCTAAATATACTAGGAAAAAAAAACAGACATTGAAGCTGCACATAGTACTACTACTACTACTAATAATGATGATCATGATAATAATGAGCATCGTAAACAAACCCACTGATAATTATATCCCAACTGTACATTTCCACTCAGCTCTGTGGAACTTTTTTATTGTCTTTTAGGTTGTTTTGGTTTTATAATGCAGCCCACCAACTGCTACTACTTAGCAGAATCAACAACAACCAAATTGACTGATTCAAGTAAAACCTCAGAAAACCAAAGTGGTTTTTATCATTAGGTGTTTTAACTAGGAGCTGGATCACACCAACCAAAGTAATCTTCTTAACTTTTAATTGTACCCACTACAGCTGTACCTCCCCATAGACATATCTATAAATAGAGAATCCTCATCTTATTCGGTTATCAAAGTGTCAACAACAAATAGAGCTCTTTGTATTTTTGTTTGGAGATTACTGACATGAACATTTAAAGAGTTTTATCTCATTTGCAGATGTGTCTTGATCATCACCCACCTTGCTCTTTTCCTCCTGCTTGGCTGCTTGTCTGCATGGAGGATGCCAGATGGAAGATCCTGAAGACACAAAGACAAAGACATTAACCACCTCCTCCGTATGACAATCTCTGCCTGAAATGGCATGCTCAGGTTATATCAGTAATGAATCAACAACTGTAGGGCCTACATAGTGTAGTAACCTGTTTACAGGGTAACAATCTGTAGAATCTGGATCAATGAAAGTTTTGTTGTACCTTTCATCAGGCTACAGTTATATTAGCTTTTTTTTTAATCTCAGCGTTGAAAAAAGTTTAATTCTAGAGTGAAAAGCACTGGTAAACCAAATGTGAGTAAGCAAAGGATATACTGGATCTAAACTACAACATCTGACCTGCAATTCCTCCAAATTTGGTGTCTTAGAAATGATGTACAACAATGTTACTGCCATGGTGTTGATCTGGATGGTGATGAAAGCTGCTACTCGAGGGATTTTCATGAAGTTAAAGTTCAGACATCTTCATACGGTAATACAATAAATAATAATAGTTGGCAGAGTTTTCATCAAGTCTACACTTCCCACTATCGGAGCTGTAATTTGTAACTGCTAATCAGCCAGTTATAGTAGTATACATAATTCACATTTCAACACTTCTAGTGCAACAACATGTTAGCATGTTAGCATGTTAGCAGTGTCTTGTCAGCACACTAAGATTGTTAGCATTGTGTCAAGTTAGCATATGTAATTCAAAATGTTTTGTCCAACTATAACAGCATGTTAGCATTGTCTTGTCAGCCCAGTAAGATTGTTAGCATTGTGTCTAGCTAGCATATGTAATTCAAATGAGGGTGAACGTGGTAAAATATAACTGAAACAGCATGTTAGCATTGTTCTTGTCAATATATTGAGTGCCTTAGCTTGCCAGCTATAAGTTAGCATCATTTGCACAAGACTAAAATGTTATAAATTGGTTATTTTAGACAACGTGGACACAATTAGCATTTTCTGAAATGTATGAACACTTTTTCTCACATTGTGGCAGTTGCAACAAAAATCATTTTGAAAAAAAAGGTGAACTGAAAATGACAGCAAAATAACAAAAAGAAAATCCAATTCATTTAAGAAACCTTCCACTAAATGAAACTATTAAGACCATAAAATACCATCATAACTCAGTTTCTCATCTGTTGCTGTGTCTTAAATCTATTTTCACTACTAAATCAAATTCTCCCTGAAGTGACAAGCAGCAGTTCAATAAGGGTTGAAGCAAATCGGCCACCCAAGGAAAAGCACCAGCTGCGACTTTGTGTTAGTGCCACAGCAGCAGTAAATAACATCTCTCTGAGTGCGTCGACGTGACTCAGGCACATGATTCATTCACTGATCTGCTAACACAGTTCGTTTTTAAGAAGCAGGCCCATGATGCATTGGCATTATGAAATCCAGGCAGGTGTTAAAGGAGTGAGAGAGTGAAGAGAAAGGGAACAGAGTGAACCAAAAAGAAAAGATGCCACCACTGGAAAATCAGCTCTGGAGCTTCTTATTGTCTAATAATAGACCATCACATGTTTCAAGCGTTTACTCCTTTGTGGCCAGTAGAAAAAACTGTGCTACATCTTCTAAAAAGTTGAAACTACTGTAAAGGATCTGAAGGCTGCTTTTACCTTGCAGATACATTTCTTCTCCCTCTGCGAACATCTGCTCACAACGGGCACAGCGGGCACATGTGGGGTGGTAATGCTTCTCTCCAGCCTGTAGAAGAAAGATTGAGTATTATTTCTTAAATCTCATTGAAGAAATGGTTAAAGGGTACTGAAGGTCAAGGGAGTAGCAAAGACTATAGAGGTAGAGGTATCCTGGCTTTTTGGCAACTAAACATATGTCCTGAACCCCACAAACACTACATCTTACATTTCCCATAACGCAGCTCAATAAACTGTCATTAGTGCCTACCACACAACCACAAAATAATCCAAAGACATTAGTGATTGTGTGTGTTTGATCACGGCTCGTTTGAAGGCACACCTCGTTAGGAAATTCATGATTAGCTCATTAAAAATGCTGATCCAACACATACAGTGATTCCCTAGAGCTGAGCAAACTGTACTGCACAGTCCAATAAGATTTTTTTCTCGACTTAAGTGCCAATAGCTACACATGACAAGTAGAGGTTGTGTTTTATGATTTAGTCACAAGGTGGAGCTACTGTGTTGTGAAAGGAGCACTGCAGAAACATGAGTATGTGAGTATAACATCATCAAGTTGATTTACAAGAATTTTAAAGACTTTGTGAATTTGGGACTGATCAATAGTCACCAGTAGAAAATGAATTAATACAGCATCTATATAGCACTTTTCAAAACCAGGGATACAAATGACCTACAAACTTTCCTTCAAATTTCCAAATAAATCTTCACTATGAGCAGTGCTGGTTTAGCAAGGAGCTGCCTATTAGGTGGCTTGACATTTAAACTCTAATGGGCGTAATTTGTTATCTCCAGAGCGTGAAGAAGAATTCAAACGGCAGTGTGATGGGAGGGGCTTGTCAGGATGAGAATGGATGTGTCTGTGATATTGGGTTTGAATCATGGTGTGGACTATTTCTGGCCTTGTGAAGCCACAGGGTCACTGGGATAATAAAGGTCTTCAGGGGTCCTGGGTCAAAATGCTGCCACTGTCAGCATCAGTGTTCTCACTCTGTTCTAATGGGAGTGACCTACCTTTGCCCTTGGGTCTATGTAAAGGGATCTAGTTTCACTGTCCTGAAGTCCCTCTAGATTTGGTGTTTTAGTTGTTGTTTGAAGGGATTTTCTAAAAGTCGGTTTCAGATCAGGCCCAAGAGAGCCACTATCAAAGTACTCGGGTTTGGGTAGTGCCTTGCTCATGCACACTCAGAGGGAGTTGTGGCAGTTTGGGACCAGATCCAAGGTGGTTCAGGATTAGTCCAGTCACTGCTCTCTCACAAACTCTTCCAATGTGTTAAGTCCCTTTGCTTCGTGGTGGTCTTCTAAATACCATTTCCTTTTACTTTCTAGTTTTCTGTTGTGACAACAAAACAACAGAAACCATCATTGGAATCTAGTAGAATTATCTCACTCTTGGCAGTTTTTCTTATTTTAAAACACATGATTAATGGACTCAATAATAAACTAATCAACTAAAGATGGAAGGTTATTGCAATGAAGTAATTCATTTCGCTCCTAGCAAAACAGTTGGCTTGATCTACGTCTCCCAAAAGCATCCCATCTCACTTCGACAGCGGCCCGATTACGCACAACTCCTCTGAGGTCCCTCCACTTTGCTGAGTCACACCAATAGGGAACAATACCAGAAAAAACAGGGCGTCAACACCCTATTACTTGGATAACACCCCACTTATTACTTGTCTGGACCAAATAGACAGCAGATGGAAAGGGAAGGCAACCAGGGATAAACATTTATTACACTAAAAAATTTGAAAGAAGACTCCAAAACAAGGTATTGCTAAGAGAAACAGCAAAGGTCAATTCTTGAAAACAGGCAGATGGTTGTGGATGTCATGGCAACAGCTCATATTTGAATTGAGACAGATAAACAGACAGAGACTGAGAGAAACGAGGAAGTTGACTTAGGAACTTTGAGGCCTGGAGATAAAAGGCCGGAACTGGATTGAAATTCAAACACGGAAAGTATGAGAGGCTGGAAAGGAGATAGCACTGCAATCAAATCCTTCCTTTGTCAGAATCCAAGGGTGCATGAGGGGAAAATTATCATATTCAATGTCCTTCAGGACCGATATGTCGAGGAAGTGGAGAGGGTGAGGATGGTTAGGGGGGAAGGTGAACTGAAAGCTGATGATTGGATGTTTTACTCAGGAATGGGGCAGTAGTGGGTCAGCCAGGGCTGAGGTTTGTGGCTGAGGCTCATGCAGAGTTTGGGTTAGGATAATGGGATTGTGGTGAAAGGGGTCGGTGAGGGTACAAAGAGCTTCCAAGCATTTTTAAAAATGTTTCATTTACCCAATCGTACCTACATACCACTTTCTCAAAGTGATCCTCTCCCTAATGCCCTGTCCATCCTCTGATCTCACATTTGGACCAACCAGTCAGGCGAGAGAGGTGAACCATTTAGGAGATTGGAATAGATTGTGGCGAGTCGGGTATTACTACAGTACACACGCACACACACACACACACAAATGTGATGTTTCATGGTTCACGTCATTCCATAATCAAGTCAAGTGTACCTACATTACACTGTGTTTGTGGCTTTTCACTAGCAAGTTGTTAGCTAGCTGAAGGTAGGGCAAAATGTTAAAAGTCTCATTATTAAAGCATTCAATTGTAAACATGAAAACAATGGAAACAGAGAAGTTCACTGACTAACTACGTGCCTCCGCAGACCAAGCCAGTCACTGTTTACGCTGTACTTCATTGTCAGATTGTCAGGTACCCGTTTTCCAGATTCACGATTGGAAAGAGGGCATCAGCTGCGAGAAAATCTCCTTTATGTTAGACAATGTGATTGACAATTTTATTTTAAGCATGAACCAACACTCACATTTATTTACAAATACTATTGCTCCATGCTGAAGGTAATGAGTCTGATATATGTAGCTGAATTAGAAGAAACCCAAAAACTAGTCAGCAGCAGTGACAACAATGAGATGGTTGGCGAGACAAAGAGCGACCTAGGACACTGAACTTTTCGGCAGATGCTACATTGGATTTTGATTTCACGCTTGGCCTGCCTGAGGTCAGTAAGTTTAAACTTCACCAGTGACCTTTCATTGTGCAATGGAGGATTTGACAGTGGACCTAAAGTAATCCAGTTTGTCCAGACCTTCAGGTTTTTATTTCAGGTTTATCTTAATGATTCCAACAGGATGTGGTTTACAGAAATACATGACCAACTACTGGTTTTGTGTTCCCAGTGACTGTTACCTGCCACTCGAGATAATCCAACATTCACATTGCTCCTCCACTGAGCTCCATACCCCTACTTTCTCGTAAGCACAACTGATATCACCGGCGCTGTGCCGACAACCGTACGACAAATCACAGGAATGAGACATCACAACACCCACTCATACTTCTTGACTGACAGGTGACTGACTGACTTCATAAATACCACAGCATTGAGCAGCTGAGCAACAGTAAACACAGTTTCACCGCTGCCAGCTCTAGTTATCGACTTGATACGTCTCTGACAGTGCAGACTCTTTCATCTCAACCAAATGTCACGGCATTTTGAATGCTCGGTCTCTCAGCTACAGTTTCAAAGTGCAGCCTGGTCGCAGGTAGAATGGCTGGAACTGGCCTCTAAAGCTAATGCATTGGGACAACTCTGTGCTGGCCTTTGATTTAAAAATAACAAAGGATGCCAAGAAGTTGCGTTTATTAGAGCTGTCAGAAGCTCCCAGTGGGATTCCACTATAGAATATCTGATTCCATAGTTTTATTAGTTTGCATGTAATATAATCTTTAATATCACACCACATGCTAACTCCCCCACCACTGGGTGATGCTGAGCTAAGGGACAAATGTAAGCTAGCGATAGTTTAGCTAGCTAGCTGATGTCTGCTTTCTATGGAAAATACTGTGGAATATTTAGTTCTCAATTTACAATTGTCAAATCAAAACAGTGTGAAATGCCAGGGTAGAAACTAACTATGAGTCTATGAGAACAAGTTGCAAGTATAGCATAAACATGTTGCTACAGGTTGTGAAATCACGCAGAAAAAACTTAGATCGGCGTGTGATTGAATTAGCTACACTTGAACGCTGCCAGGCCGGTGTTTGAACATCAGTCCCACTGCAATGCTTGATATACCAGGATGTGGTTAAGGCGTTGGACTTAAGATCCAATGGACATATATCCACGTGGGTTCAAACCCCACTCCTGGTAGCTTTATATGGTGACTATTGCCAGTGCGCAAATTGTGCAGCAAATGTAAACTCATATATATAAATATGTTGAAGAGTCCTTGGGCAAGACACACTTAAGTGATGCTGTGCTAATATCAGCAAAATATATGTTTAATGTTAGCCTGTCAATAGGATGAACCGAGGTTGCATGCTTTCTGAAGTCAGCTAGCCTTGCATCACTAGTTTGCATTGGAAAACTTTATGGGCACAACCAAGGTAAAGAGAAGACATTTTAAAATTACCGTATTTATAAGCCACTACTTTTTTCCAACGGTTTGAACCCCTTAAGCACCAGTGTGGCTCCTGTATCGGTGGCACGAAGCTCATTGGCTTTTTACAAGCAAACAAGCTCCGTGCCGCCGATACATTTAGCCTCGTCACATCAGACTCGGTCAGAGTGGACCACATGAAAGTGTTCGAATAAATTCAATAGCATCTTATAGACAGTTGCAGCTTATAGACAGGTGTGCTCAATAGTACGGAAAATACAGTAGGTATCAATGCAGATAACCCCAGATAGGATTGTATATCCAGGGGGGAAGTTTGGTAATACATGCACAGACATACCAGCTGATGGTCCACATATAGATAGGATGGGTGACTTCAGGTCAGTTACCTTCACTAACTGACAAGGGGTTCATTTGAGTGGCCCCATTAGTATTGCATATTACATGTATGACGGGAAGCTCACTGGCCCAAAAAGCATTTGTCCTGTACACAATCACCGGAGAAGAAACAGCTATAAATGTTAAATGACACCAGAGATGTTACCTTTTTTATCATCATAATTTCATTAATTTGGTTTAATAACATCTGGAAGGTCAAGAAGAAACGTTCATATGTGTGGAAGTCCAATGCGAGGTTTGTTTTTTTTCCATATGAACCAATCAGCAAACCTCCAGGGCTGAAAATGAAAACTCAATTAAGGTTTAAAGTTACAGATAATGAAAGGGTGCCCTCTTTGAGTGACAGACGGATGCTGTCACAGGAGGGTAGCAGTAGTCAGATCAACCACCTCAGATACATGGTGAAGACCAAAGGCCAAATTGTAATCTTCAAAACACTGTTGATCAAACTAATGGGTGGCATCGCTGAGGCTACATCCATCCATTAAAATGCTGTACCCAGGTCTTAGTACTTCCAAGTTGTGCCCAAAGGCAGGGGCGAAAATGATAGATGATTTATAAGAGAAGAGGTGCATACACAGCTACTTACTTCTCTCTGAATGCTTTTTATTTCGTACTATCTTTTCTTACAGGTTCTTTGTGATGTGTATGCTGTATGACCCTGATGAAGGACACAAGCTAAAACACACTCCCCAATAAAGTCTTTCTTGTTCTCTCTCTATGGACCTTGGAAAATAGGTGAAGTTGTGCCAGAAATGTCTGTTCAGCTTCAGATAAAACAACTATGAGATAGCTGCAACGCTAACCCATTCTTTTAAAATATGCTTTCTTTTGTAAAGGAATGAGGTAGTAAAAGGGTAAAAACAGGTCCTACTCAGGATGTACACCAGGGGTGCTCAATCCTGGTCCTCGAGAGCCCCTATCCAGCATGTTTTAGATGTTTCCCTCTTCCAACACACCTGATTCAAGTGACCAGGATTGTTACCAGGCTTCTGCAGAGGTTGATAATGAGCTGGTCATTTGAATCAGGTGTGTTGGAAGAGGAAAACATCTAAAATATGCTGGATAGGGGCTCTCGAGGACCAGGATTGAGCACCCCTGATGTACACGATCACAGCACATACTTTACAGCGGGGGTCCCCAACCTTTTTTGCATGACGGACCGCTTTAATGTAAGCATTATTTTCATGGACCGGCCTTCGAGATGTGGCACATGAATACAGCAAAATTAAAATAACTCGACCGGCATAAAAATGAAACCTCTAACACAGAGTGTACTGCTGGTGATACAGAGTGACTAGCATAAACCAATTTACTGTAATTCCTCAGCCATTTGTGCTAGCGACGTGATTCCAGCTGATTCTGAAAGCCGACAAGTGGAGCATTTCGTATATATTACATACATTACGGCAGTAATGCAGGGGAATGAAATCATGCTATGACATGCAGCGTTCCGTAGATATTACCTACATTATTGTAATGTATGGAAGCTCCCCTTGTCAGCTTTCAGAATCAGCTGGAATCACGTCGCTAGTGCAAATCACTGAGGAATTACAGTGATTTGATTGACACATGTCACTTTCTGTCAGCAGCTAAATGTTCGGGGTAAAAGGGTTAAGTTGGCCATTTCCCCTTTGCAAAGAAGCTATCCAAAGATGTTTAATTTTTTTTTTTTACTCATTTTCACTTGTTTGTGGGCTTATTTTTTGGGTAACGTATCTGATTCGTTGTATCATGTGACAAGACAAGCGTATTGTCATGTCAAGAGGCACAGGCGAAAGTTAAGTCGGACAGAATCTGGTAATTTTTCAAAATAAAACATCTTTCAGACTCTAATAGCCAATACAACCAGCCCGGTAACAAATGGCTCATGGACTGGAACCGGTCCATGGCCTGGTGGTTGGGGACCACTGCTGTACTGGTTGGGGCTGTACAGCCATCAGTGCTTTTAGTCCTGCCTGACTGATTCCTGCTGCAGTCACCGTAGGGCCGAAGATTCAGGTACCACAAAACAGGAAGTAAAAGTGGGTGATGTCATTTGCACACAAATAGAGAGAAAGACAGAAACGCGTTCTCATTCTAATGTTTCCGCCGCTCTGCAGACGCTGCAACCTGATAGGTGTTTATGAAAGCAGACAATGTGAGAGTCCGTCATGTGATGAAAGGAAGGGGAGAAAGTGAGAGAGAGGGATTGTTGTTTGTCATTATAAAGCTGCTCTGTTGTTGCGAGGTCACGGCGGGAGCTTCCAGGACCCTCTGTCTAAAAACCTTTCTTCCCTCCGCCCACAGAGAGTATCCCGTGTCTATTCTCTCCATCGCTGCCGAACAACAGATCGCTTCAAGGAAATCACATTCCAACACACTGATTTCTACCTGCCTCACATCCCACTCATGTCCTTTTAGTTTTATTGAGCGTGTCATTGAGAATGCATTGGTACAGTATTCGCTATTCGACGTCTTCTTCTTATTATATCTTCTGATGATATTTTGGGGCATAACTAGTCCCACAGATATCAAAACGTGTCTTGATCAGGAGGACTGTGCTCTGACTGTTCTAAGTGATTCGTCACGCTGAAAAAAAATTTCCCCATTCATTTTGAATGGAGACAGGAAGTGTTTCAAAAAAAGTTGTTTCAAATTGACTTTCTACTCACATTTTCCTCTCTATATGCACAGTTTAGGCCTCAAAATGTTGGGATTTTTGTCTGGTTTCACCCAGTGTGCCTCTCATTGTGGAGGGATTTACAGATTTGGATCAGGCCAGGCTGGAGTACACAGTGTTCTCACCACAAGTCCAATAGACTGCCATTATATTTTAGGCAAATATTTCAAAACCTGTAGGTCGATCAGTAATGCTGTGCAATAACTTTTCTAAGATTTGTCTCATGTTGTTTATTAAAATCATTAAAAAAACAAACCCTATTTTCCCCATTTATTTTCAATCAAGACAGGTAATGTTTTTTTTTATTTTTTTTTATTTTTATGTTGCTTCAAAGTATTTTACCTACTTTCAGACATTACTTGACTTGCAATAATTGCTGTGTCACAGACAAACTCACACAAAACCAAAAATCTTACCAACACTGCAAACAAACAGCAGCAGCTACATTAACACTGGAGAAATGTATTAGTTTAATAATGTCAGCGGGTGGATTGAAACTAATGAATCTGCAGTTTGTGAGACTATGCCACAGCTTAGGGGAATGAACTGCTGCATCATTACATCAACACTTATTTCATTTCCTAATGACTCAATTTAGTGTTTGCTACTTTTATAGCTGGTTTTATAATTGAAATTCAGATTTAGTTTGAACCCAAACATCCTCTGCCAATCATGAGTTTCACAGATGATGACAGCCATATTTACTAACAGCAGTGAGATTTGTTTTCAGTATCAGTATGGTGTAAATATGTAAGTGTATATACTCTTAGAAAACACTGTGCCGCCCCTTCCACGCTTTTCTAATTTTTATCAAAGATGGACATTTTCTGTGACATAAGACTGTATTCCTCACAAATCATCTTAGAAAAAAATCTGTTTCTTAATTATTTTTTTAATATAAAAAAAAACAAAATGTTAGTGTGTAGTGGTAGTTATTGTCATTTAATTTATATTTTTCTTTGTTTTGTTTTCTTGCCTTCGTTTTTATGTCTAAACTATCTCTGTTGTTACATATAGATTGTCTATGTGTTTTTGTACATTGATGTCTTTTATTCCTGCCTGTAAATGTATGTAATATTTAACTATGTCATAAAAACTGTAGAGACAACTCACAACTTATACTCAGCAAATGACGACAATGTGAAAATGATGTTCCAGTTAAACTCATGGGTTTTAAGGACATGTTAATTATTGATGTCAATTTCCATGTGTTCTCCACAACTGGAAAATAGGTTGGAAAATTACAGGTTTTCCAGATCAAATATGGATCTTCAGTCAACCTCTAATTTACACCTACAGCTCCATTAAAATGTGTCTTTAATGGGAAAAATTTTGAAAATGGGTCTAAAAAAGCTACCATGAGTAAATCATTGATTAAAAAATAATAATATTAATAATAATCTCACCCCAGTGTCAGATTTCTGGCCCCATTGTGTCGTCCGGTCTTGTTCAGGTTGGGTGTAAACTGCAGTCACCAGCATATCTCTTGGATTGTAGCTTTCATATGTGAGCTGTCACTGTCTCCCTGCCTCTAACTGTTCAAAAAGCCTCACCACCTGAATCACACACATACACTTCAATGACACATGCACACATGACTGACCGACAGTAACAACCTGGGGATCGGGTCTTTCCCTCATATCTGATGACACGTTTAAAAAAAACCCACAGATGACGTTTCGGTGTGTGTGAATTTTCTAGAACGGTGATGCTGTTTGTTCTCATTGGTGGCACAGAGAGGACTGTAGAGGAGGACTGGTACCTGAGAGGGACTGACAATGAGAGAGTGACCTGCCTGAGGGGCTGCAGAGGAGAGGAGGGGACGTGTGTGTGCAGTATAGTGAGGTCAAAGCCATTAGCCCAGCACAGAAAAATGGGATTGTGCTGAATATTGAAGCAGCCCTACAACAGTGACTGGCTGCTTCTTCCCCTGTGGACACACACACACACACACACACACACACACACACACTGAGAGCTGCAGAGAGACTTGTGTAATTTCAGCCCCTGTGTTCATACTCGGGACATTTCATTACCGATGATGTCAGTGCTTGAAACCTCTGAAATTACACATAAACAAGAAGGAAGGAAGATCTGTGCCGACACAGGTGGTGTCATGGTAAAGGGGATATACCTCTTTATATATTATTTGTTGGTTCATTTGTGTTTAAATTTAAAAGAATAGAATACAGCTTTACTCAAGTACTGTAATTTAAACTATACTTTACAATTTAAAGGAAAATATTGCAATTTTGAGTGAACTTGCATTGAACTTACTTGACAGCTTTAGTTAGTATTATCTGTAGGGTGGGAATTTATAAGATTTTATCAACATCAATGCCATTGATAATTTTGCTTATTGATTTGATTCCTTATCGATACCTGATTTGTCTGTGTGTGAGACAGGGAAAGTGGAGGAGCTGGGTGGAGATGCATTTTGAAATCTAGATGCGAAGGAACGCAGAAATAAATATTTACTGCCAAAGCTAACCAGCAACTGCTCTATAATAAACATCTGTGTCATATGTAGGCACTAAGTTAGTGCCGTTCCTTAACGAGAGAAAATGATGTAGTTTAGTTTTTGTCACAACACATCCGCAGATTCATAAATGCCACAGCTAGCAGGCTCTGTTAGCATGGCTAGCTGCGCATAGAAAAATAATGCAGTGGGAGCTAGCGGCTACACAGAAGAATTAATGAGTTTGCTGTGTCATAAATATTCCCCAGCCTGACAGCCTGAACTCAGCCAGTTTCAAAATCCAGACTTTTGGAGACCTTGAACTGCAGCCAGTGTAAAACAATGTGATAACAACTAGATAGTTCACTCTACGTTTTCCACTTTGGACATGTTGATTTCGGACCACGATCTGGTGCTAGCATTCTCCACTAATCTTCTGCCGTCAAAAGCACTTGTTAGGCTGGAAAGCTAGCTTGCACTGTCAGCAAAATATTTTACGTATGCAATAGTTTTGGGTGGTTAAGCTGTCGTGTTACAACAACAACAGTGTCCACGTATGCGCAGTGTTAAACTCTTTACTGGCTCGCAGCGCCACGCTACGGTGTACAACAAAGGGAAAACAAATCAACTGATCGAATGATTTCTATGGGCTGAATGAGGGTGAGCATCGATAAAGGTTCCACTTAGGGCTGTCACTTTTTATTCAGTATTCAAATACTTGTTCAAACGTGGGGTAAAAAGTTGATAGTTGATGAAAAAGTTGATGACCTGTTCATAATGTAGGCTTCGGTCTCGCCGTACGCACATCAGACCATTTGAAGTAGTTAAGTTAAGTCAGCCTTAAAAGTCGCGCAGGTGCCAATGCGTGATACAAGTGTGTAGAAAAGTATCCACAGGCAGGAAAGCATTTCAACAGATGTGGAGATCCATGACTGTGATGAGCAAACTCGCTTGACTGTCCACTGTGGGAATTTCAAATTTATTAATTATGGCCAGATTCATTTGAACTTAATATCTTGAAAAACTCACAGTCCTAGCTCCAGATGCCAAGAGCCAGTTACAATTGCAAGTGAAGCCACAGGCCACCCAATTGTCTCCCTAACAGGTATTGCCCCTAACCTACATTGGATGTTGTGGGTGCTGGGGTTACATAGTTTCATCCACACTGATCCCACCCACGGATGTACATCTAGGGACACAAGCTTTAGTCATAAGTCCAGGGGTACGGTCCTGATGACGTTTTGTTCAGTTTGTCCACAGTGGTTTTCACTACTCAATGGACTTAAGGTGGTTCAGGATGACTGGTTGGCTCCCATTGGAGGTTTACCAGGCATAGTCAACAGGGAAGAAACCCATAGGTTGGTTGGAGATTGTATCACCTAGTAGATCTGGAAGAAGCTGCAGAAAACAAGGATGTCTGAGCTTCTCTGTTTTACCCAACGCTATCACCACCCTAATTGGACTTAAATGGTTTAAGAAGATTCATGGATGCAAACAACATGACGATCTGGTAATAATGAAGCACCCTTACAGATTACAGAAGAGTTCATGAACGGTTAGACCTCACGCCATCATGCACACCAACAGCAGAAAATGCTGCCTCCACTGGTGATAATCCCATAGGAGGGTTTTCTGAATGAAAACAGTACATCTGAGACATCTTCCATTTGCAATTTAACATCTTACATTTCAATGTTTTCTGAATTTGAATACTTCCTTAAACACACACCCTGCATCTGCCAGTGTCATGCTGTTATCTAATATCATGTCTGTTACATCACTGCCTTCTGGAGATTCATCTCCCTCTTACTTGCATGTAGCACTCATCACTGTAAGCATTAGCACATGTTTTTATTCTGATATGTATGAGCTAATAAACTTGCAACTTACGAAACAGCACAAGTAACAGGACATTTCGTCCTCAGACGGTGTCTCTCTGTGGTCTTGGTGCAGTTTGACCACAGTACCACGCTGCCTTAAAGTCACTGAACATAAATCTGTGTGTGCAGTAAACACCTCAGATTACATGAAAGACTGCAGCGTGTATCTGTTATCTGTGGTATTATAGTAAATCCGCCCTGTCAGGAGGCGTGTATCTGTATATGCACCATGACACCTCTGACTGATAGCAGCTCTGGAGGCATTTCTCATGTATCTGCATTAGCCAGTTCTGATGAATTTTTAATGGTTGCTTTGGGGAAATGAGTTCAACACTGGAATCTGTTAAGTGGAAATATGAGAATGTGAAGTTTGAAGAATACAAGACACCATGATGCATTATGGATAACAATAAAAAAACACTATGATGACCAGTGCCAGTTAAAAGCTGGACATTAGTGACACAGCTTGACCCCTTCTGACCTCTGCTTCGTCTTAGGCCCCATTGTTATAGACACAAGTTAGGACTCTTTATCACAAAACCACATTTTCCGGAGCAGCTGCTTTCTACTGATGATTAAACAGGTGATTTCATTCATTATTTTGACTGTGCAGAATATCAACTTATCTTCTGTTGATAACGGTTAATCTCGGATCTGTCCAGGGTGTACTCTCTCCCACTGACCCCTGGGATAGTTTTCAACCCACGACCCCACGGATGGATGGATAATGGCTAAGCAGCACTAACAGTGACTAGTTAGAAAATATTGTCTTGAAAAACAAATTGGAGCAGGGTAAATTCATGTATTTACCCTACAGCTATCACGCATCTAAAGAAATGCTCCAATTGACATCACTTCAAAAATTGTCATTTTCAATCATGAAATATTCAGACATTTTTCATCATTTCATCAAGTCATTCTGATGTCATGAGCTAAAGTCAACTCTTCTTCTCAGTGATCTGGTCCATCTGGAAATCATTTCATCATTAAGGAGATATTATTCTTTAAAAAGAGGAAGATTTTAGGGCGTGGTTATTTTGATTGACAGGTCTCCAATTATTTATGGGTGGATTGGAAGCTTGTTCACCAGTGAACTCTATCTCTGATATACTGTTTACGTTTCAAGGAAATGTATGATAGTGAATGCTGGTTATTAAAAAAGCTGGTTTATCTCAGAGGTCTGTCTTCACTGATCATTGTTGGTCAAAGCTGCAGCTGGCTCCTCCACAGAGACCTAACATGCAAACCTCTGAATGAACAGAAAGACAGGATCCTCAGGAGATTTCACAGTGAGATGTGTTGCCTGCAGCTCTTTTAACTGTGAGTAAAAAAAAAAAGTCACTGTGATTCAGACAAAGTGAAAAAGCCGTGAAAGAGCTGCTGTGATGTGCTCTAGTGGGAACATCACTTTTTCAACACTTTAAGGCAGGGGTCCCCAACCCCTGACCAGTTTAATGTGGGCATTATTTTCACGGAGCAGCGTTCAAGATGTGGCAGATAAATACAGCAAAAATAAAATAACACAACAGGCATAAACAACTAAAGTTTCATCTTTGCAAAGAAGCTCTCCAAAGATGATGGTTTTATACTCATTTTCATTAGTTTGCAGATTTATTTTTTTGTACCTGATCACGTGACCGAGACAAGCATATTGATGTGTCAAGGGGCACGGACATAAGTTAGGTCGAACAGAATCTGGTCATTTTTCAAAATAAAACGTCTTTCAGACTCTAATAATCAATTCAAGGGAAATTATATAAATAACTAATTATTTCTGTGCAGCCCGGTAACAAATGCTTCTCGGACCTTTATCAGGCCCTGGCCCGGTGGTTGGGCACCACTGCTTTAAGGCCTCTAATTTATTGTGGCTTAAATGAACTAGCTGCTGTTTTAATGTACAGTCTTCTGTTTACAAAAAGCATCTTAGTGTCAGTAACTTTATCTGATGGTAGCAGTATGTGAGTGAAACACATTTAAGGAAATGATCAAGTATCCACTGAGACATAGACAAGAAGCAGCAACAAAACAGTGATGAGACACTGGGAAACATCCAGACAGCAGCCGACATTCTTCAAAAGATAAACTCTGGGAACATCAACAAGTGCAGTGGATGAAATGTTGACGTTTGCTCTGATATCTTTCCTTGTTGCATGGTGCAGAATTACTGTTGATATTCCATCTTAATCTTCCTCCAGATGTTCACTGAAGAAACATCACTGTATTAATGATTTCAGCAACAGAGTAAAACTACATCAAACCCAGTTGCCAATAGCAACCCTGAGGAAACACAACCACTTTACTACACAATGTGGGATTATGCGTTTTGCAGTCAGGTGAAGGGAATTACAAGTTCCACATCTTGAACATAATTATTGGATAAAAGACAGCTCTAACAAAAAGGATGTTCAGCTGTCTACATATATATATTTGACCCTGTCCTCATCTCATTCTGATGAAGTCATAATGGCATTTAAAAGAAAGTATTCTATCACAGAGTATATCTTCCGAGTATCGTACCTCCAGGACTTTCCCAGTGATGTACTTCTTGCAGCTCTCACACTGGATGCCGAACATGGCGTGGTAGTCCATCTCGCAGTAGGGGATCCCATCCCTTGTTAGGACAAGACCACAGATCAGAGACAGCGCAGAGCATCAGATACGCTTCACATCACACAGCAGACAGATCAGAGCCTCAGAGTCCTGCATGTCAGACCTGATCGCATTCAGCTGCTGTTCAGGGAAGAAACTTCAATAGGACGATTCAAATTTTTGGATCTGTGCTAATATAGAACCACCACTGTTAATCAGGCAGGCATTATATTATTAAAATATAAGTCGGAGGATGATATTGCAAGGCTTTTAGCTAGCAGTATATGACAGATTTTAATAGATTACAACTAAAGTTCTGACCATAGTCTCTGTCAGATCTTAACCCTTTACCTTCGAGCGTAGCGCCGCTCCTACATGCACCTTTGGATTACCATAATTACATCACGGCTTGCGCAATTGGAAAAATTTCAATGGTTTCTGAGAGTTGAGACTTTGCACTTTACAGTGAATATGGTGTCATTATGGTAATTTCACTAGTGCCACTCACAGAATCTGGCAAAGTAGCCGATTTACTACATGTTGTAAGAGTGTAATAACAGTATCGATGAAGCAAGAATATCAGAAAAACACAAAAACGGAATTTGAGTTTAGCGTTGCAGTGAACAAAAACACTGCAATTTCACATGAATGTTAGATTTTGGATGTTAAATTTGAGTTTGAAATCAAAATAAGCATAAAAAGTCCAGGCGGAAACTTGCAGGCTCAGGTGTTAAAGGGTTAACATGTGTTTCTGTGGTCGAAACCAAACCACACGGCAAAAGAAGGATCTTGATGAATAATAATTATCAGTCTTAACCCTGACAGTTAGCAGGTGAAGTTTGGTAAGTATGCATCACAGGTTTACAAAGGAGTACAAAGAGTTAAAATCAGAGTTTTTACCATTAATAAAAACATGGATTCTGATTTGGCATTTTGTCTTGAAGATAGGTCACAATGGGGATACAAACAGGAAATAGACTGTGGGGTCTTAATCACTAGCCCACCATATACCGGACACTATAAAGTATCAAAAGTCAAAAATTTCCTAATTTTGGTCAAATTACTTCAAGATGTTATAAGGGATGTTTTCATATAAATGAGCGTCCGCTACATGTTCACACATTGCTACTTAAGCCTCTCAGCTCCAGGTTAATCTCTCTGTACTTTACATTATACTGGAGTTTTAAATCTGAAGTCTTTTGTGGTTTTATGTCAACCAGCAATGATTAGTTGGCCAGAGGCCCACACTGGACAAGAATATGTCACAGCAGCGAGGAAAAACTATCTACAAAGCATTCAAGAAAAGTTTCTGAAAGTACATTTCTGTGTTGATAATGAAGTTTTACCACGAGCCTGGGACTTTCCTTTTCAACTACAAACAGTGCTAGCTATCTCTTTAAATCTCCATTAGCATATGCTGTTAGTGAGCTACCCAGTGTCCCTTTCTTTGAGAAAACAGGCAACTGTTCATCTCTGTTATTACTCAAAAACTTCAAACTCCAACCCTACCAGAGCAGAATCAGAGAGGACTGAAGACACATTTCATGGACAGGAATCATCCGTCACAAGCATTCACTAACAGTGTTTACAATTTAATGTTAATATGATGTATTTTACATTCATCACAATAATGACAAAAGTGCGAAAAACCACACTTTCGCAAGAACAGAAAATATTTTACTTGTAAGAAGATTTATAGCATCCATACTCAGCACCCAACAAGCTAAAGTTCAGGATAACTAAAGGCATTAACCCTTTAACACCTGAGCCTGCAAACTTCCACCTAGACTTTTTATGATTTTTTTCATTTCAAATTCAAATTCAACATCCAAAATCTAACATTCATGTGTGGTAGGAGTGTTTTTGGTCACTAAAACTGTAAAATCAAAATACCTTTTTGGTGTTTTTCTGCGATTCTTGCTTCATCGTCACTGTTATCACACTCTTACAAGACCTAGTATATAGTAAATCAGCTACTTTGCATCTGGGAGAGGTGCTAGTGAAATTACCGAAATGACACCATATTCACATCTCTCGGGAACTGTTGGATTTTTTCAATTGCGCAAACTGTGACATAATTACAGTAATCCAAAGATGCATGTGCAGACCTGTCGCTGATGACTTAAGGTTAAAGGGTTAATGGATCTATAGTGGTGTGTTTCCAAAAGACAGCCGGACTGACTTACTTGCTGATGTACTCGGCGTTGAGCACCTTGTTGCAGACTTTACACTTGAAGCAGCCCAGGTGCCAGTGCTTGTCCAGCGCTACGAGGGACTGTTCATTCTTAAACTCCTTCCCACAGCCACAGCAGTCTACAGAGAGCACAGAGAGACGATGGGAGGTTAACTGCTGTTTGATGAGAAATGACACCGAGTCAGAGAGTTCCCTGATTTCATTTATAAAAAAGGGACAAAAGGGACATTTCTGAAGAGGAGGACACAATTTAAGAAATGGAAGAAACAGTCTCAGGTTTACTTGTGGGATGATTCATGCTTTGAAAGAGACAGAGACAGAGGAGGATCACTGACTGTGGACAGCCTGTATGGGTGCAGGGCTGTTGGCAGGCAGAGGCTGGGTACACTTTTGGCAGATACACTCCTTCCCGTTGAATGTCACTCTGTCACCGGCCGGGAACGGCTGTCTGCAAACAAACAGTAAACAAATAAAACATCAGACAAGGGGACTGGGTTCATTTGTTCTCAGAAATAAGATTCAGAACATCTTGAGGCATAAAAACCTCATTAAAAAGTTATAAAAATGTTGTGAAGTGGCTCAGCAGCTGTTTTGAGCAGCACGAGGCGGGCCGAGTAAAATCCTCCCACACCTGAATAAATCTGACATGAAGTATTAATATCTTGGTGAGTATCAGCTGTCAGGGAAGAGCCACAGGAGTTAATATGACAGGACATTTTTAATAAAAGATGAGAATGTGGCAATACTATTTAAAAATACTGAGCAGTTTTTCATTTATTTATTTAACTAGGTTAACGTCTTCTCTGTTCTCTGATATCTGTAAATTCTGTGTCTACTGTATATTAACAGCTCTCTCTATATTCCCAGGAATACAAATACAAAATCCTAACTAAGCAAAAGTAAATGCAAATTGTATGTATAGCATATATTTTACACTTCTTAAACTTTTCTTACTAACATACTTGTACAAATTTGTGGATTTTGTAATTTATCTTGTGTTTTAAACACCTTCAGGGACACATCTTTAGTGAACCGAAAACTCAGTGCAATCATCATGTGTACTTCATCATGTGCACATGTGCATACTTTTGCATTTGATTTGCATTTTTGCATTTATCTACTGCACAGTTCTTCTTCTCAGTGTGGACAGTGGCTTCTTTGTGACACTGTGCAGAGTGTTAAACAGTAGTGTCATCTGCATAGAAATGGATATTTTCATACTTTGAGACATCTAAGTCAAGAGATGTTACAGTGAATTACAGTAACAGCCAACAGTAAGGCATGAATGATTAAAATAGATAAGAAAGAGTGAAAAACATAAGTGAAAAAATGGTTGGAACAGCCAGCTAAATGTATGAATGGATAAATGAAAAATTAGTGAACAAACAGTTGAAACAGAAAGTTAAATTTAGAAATAAACAATTGAAAATTTTAATGTCAGTAACCTTGACACTAGGATATTGAAATTGTTGTTTAATAGCAGGGATACAGTTAAATTTATTAGTGAAACCAGATAAACCATTGTAATAACTAGCTTAAACGGTGGATAAACATTTGGAAAGTGTAAGCAAAAAGTTGTGGATAAAACTATGCTTAAAGTAAATGATAGCTTCAAATAAGTTGTTGAAAACCTAAAAGTAATTATTAAAGAGGTTAAAAGTCAAAAGTAAAATAGCTGAAAAAGCTGAAAGTAATGGATAGATGGTAAAATATGTTAAACTAATACTATACACTAATAATAAACACAACGTATAAGATCAATTTTTATATAAAGGGGTATCCCACCTACTATCCTTGAGGTCAATTTGACTCCACTTAGTGCTTAATGTCTCAAAATAAATAGCTAACATACCTTTTTTGCTTTATATTTTATAACTTTTTGTAATTTAAAGAAGACATATGGGTCAAATGTATGTTTTCCATGTCCAGTACACACTGTGCTGCACCTCTAATATAAATAATAAAAATGTATAGTTAGAAATAGTTAAGATGCTTTAAAAACACCAATAAGGGAATGAAATGGGGGCTTTTGTTTTGTTTAAAGGGATCTTTAGGGAGCAACATCAAGTACTCTGATAACAATTTTAGATATAATAATTTTCTGAAGGTCACATTTCCTGGCGTCAAAAGCTAAAAGATGTTAATAAATGTGTGGAAACAGGAGATTGAAATAAGTATAACAAGTTTAAAACAAGTTCAAATGAACACATTCACACATGAGAGGTGGTGATGATGAAGAGTCCATCTCACAGGAGCGTGGGGGGGCATCATGTGACAGTGCTGGACCTTCCTAATGCCCTTGTGTCTGAATGTGAACAAATCCCAAAAAGCAATGTTTTAAAATCAGGCAAAAAGCCTGAAACCAGAATAGTGGCACCTGTTACATCAGCAGATTAGCGCTCAGGTGTTGGGATGAGGTGTTCAGCTGTGACTTGCGTTTGTCATGTTCAGATTTATGACTTTGAGCAGTCTGCAGCTGAAGCCGTGCAACTTCTGGCTCCATTTACCAGCCCAAATCCCTTTAGAGACAAATGCCATTATACTGCTGTGGAGACAATACAAACACCATGAAACAATGTTAATGTCTCCTGGCTGTTTGTGAGCGACACAGCGGCTGTCACCAAGTCAATTAAGTGGAGGAGGAATGATGGCTCCTTGGCAGAGTGGGACTCTGACTTGCTGCCACGTGCTGCCTCCCGCTGCTCAGAAATGTGATATCAGAGCTGCTGTCACACCGTCACAGCCAGCGACTGAGGGAGGAGCACAGCCAGGCAGACGGAGCATTGATGGGATTAGAGGTTACTCATGAATAAACAGGCAAAAAGTGTTTTGATTCGACATACGAAGTCTTGGCTTTGCCTGAATTTACCGACCACATTTTCCCCTGTGTGTGCAGCCTTGTTTTTTCACACCTTGTTACATAGGATCTTCATTTTATTACCTCCGGGAAGGAGATTATGTTTTTTCCTGCGTTTGTCTGTCGGTCCATCTGTTAGCAACATTAAACTACTGAACAGGTCTCATGATGTGTTTTTTGTTTGTTTTGGGAGATATTTGGGAGAAATTATTCAATTTTGGACAAGATCAGAAGATGGGATCCTGTCCAAAAATAAAATAACAATGAATCCCCAAATTCCCCAGTCTCCTGTTATAAGAGGCAAATGTTTTCACAAGATACAGTTGCTATTTCATTATTGCAATGCTAGTATGCTATGTTTATTATCACACTAATCCACACACAAATGCAGGTCTGCAATTGGAGATGGTGCCATCGAGATCAGATCTCATTTGATTACACAGAAGATCCAAAACATACATGTACAGGGATCATGGCTTGTGCTCTCTGAGTGCTTTCTAATTTGTTTGCTTCTATGTGTTTCACCAATATTACGGAAAACCACTGAACAGATCTCCATAACTTTTCTCTGAGAGATAGGGTATTACCAAAGGAACAAATTATTACATTTTGGTCCAGACCAGAGGATGGGATCCTGTTTGAAAAAGTTCAAATCACTGAAAATCCCTCATAATGAGTGAATGTTTATAAAGTCATAACTCTGTCACATCTTAGTGGATTCTGTTGCCAATCCAAACACATATGCAGGATGATACAATCTGAGACAATTTGGTAGGGATCAGATTTAAATTGTAGATGCAGTAGATCAAAAACTTACATATGTAATTCTAATAATGGTTTGGATTTAAATTGTGCTTTTCTCTGGAAGTCCAGATTCAAAGTGCTAACAAAGACCATTATTCATTCATACCGGTGGTGGTGAGCTAAGCTAGTCACAGCTGCCCTGGGGAAGACTGACTGAGGCGTGGCTGCCAACTTGTGCTGAGAGCCCCTCCGACCGCCACCAAACCATTCATCCAACATTCACGCAAGGCAAGGTGGGTAAAGTGACAACAATGGCTGGGAGGAGCGGGAATCGAACAACCCTTTGGTTGGTAGACGGCCGCTCTACCACTGAGCCACTGCCATCCCAACAATGTGTGTATCCATATGTGTATGGATTATACCATGTACTTCCTAGTTTTATTTATTCATATTTTGTTAAATCTCTGAACTACGGAGCCCCTAAAGTCCCAAAAGATGATATTTCTTTATTTTGTGTGCACAAGATTAAAAAATATCACCTTTTGGGACTTTAGGGGCTCTGTACTAAACCAAGCTCATTTGAGTAGGATTTGTGTGTTTGTGTGTTTTTGTGTTGATGAATTTATGAACTGATCCCAGTGCTAGTGCAAATCTCTATGTGTTGTTACCACTGCAGGGGAAATAGCAGAAACACACAAACAAAACCCAGACAGTGAGAGTGGAAAACCTGGCTGGATTACTGAAATATTGATGATCAATACAGCGCTGCCACCAGGACACACACACACACACACACACACACACACACACACACATACACACACACACACACACACACACAGGAGAGATTGTCTGCTCTCCCTTTCTCAGCCCTATTTTTATATCCCTCACAATAAGCCCGTGTGTTTCACTGCCACAAAAGCGATATTTGTTATAAGGGAATCGCAGGAGTTTGATGATCACGTTACAAACCTCAGATGCCACACTGGAACATTCTGGTCTCAGGTTCAGTGTTGGGATCACCACAGTATGATAAAAGAAACACACACACACACACACACACACACTGAGTAAACCCACCCCCAGTTCAAAAGACACTTAACACGAGCTGTGGGAATGAGCTAAGTGGTCGCACCGACTGACCACACACTTAAAATTCCTGCCTGAGAGAGGCTCCCGTTACCTTTTCAGGCCTGTCAAATAACACACATGCAGACACACACACACACACACTGAGTAAAGCATGCATGCAGTTTGAAACAGGTGAGGATGAGCGTGTGCAGTGACACGTGCCTTCGTGTGCTCTCCTATATTTATACATGCATGTGTATGTATGTGCCTGTAAATGACACCTTCACCCCACGAGTCCATCCGTGGATAATGTGTGTAAAAACAACAATGCTGAGGAAATATGAAATTGTATTTTGATTTAGGGTTAAAAGCCTAAATATCAGTGTTTAGAGGTTTTCTACATAAATGTGCAGCTACACAGAGGAATACACAAATCTTAAGTTCAGCCGCTGCTGACTGGCTTCACTGAATAGATTTGTTTTACAGGCTTAACAAATCCAAGCAGAGTCCTGGTCACTATGTGGCATTTTATTCATTTAAAAAATGTGTTGTGGCTAATATGGATGACCTTCCTCTCTCTTGTATCTGTCCATCCTCAGGATCAGCAGCTGTCACTGTTGTAGAGGGTTTGGTTTGATCTCCAAATGGCTCAGGACAGTTTGAACATAAAGAGAAAATACTGGATTCTGTGGATGTTGAGAAAAGACGCAACCTCGGTCTGAGCAGTAAAGACTGGTCCCCCTTTTCCACCAAGAAGAACCAGATGCTAGAGCTGGTGCTTAGTTGGTTCGGATGTTGTTCCTCCTAAGAACCAGTTACTTTTCCATTGACAAGGAGCAAAGTTGGAGCTATGTCACTGTCACAATGTCGCCATTTTAGTCTTTTTCTGTCGACCACTGCTGCTGCATCTCAGCTCTTTCATATAGCCCCTGTAGTCTCTATTGAGTTTTGAATCCTCTTGAAGACCAGCATGGTCCAAGAGGCTCCCTCCAACTTTCTCTGGACTTTGGTAGAAGACCACAGTGCCAGGAAGCTCTGCGTGTCCTCCTCAGACCATTGCTTCTTTAATTTCTTGTCCATATTTAGTGGATCTCACTACTCTACTACTACACTACTTGCTAGCTGTAGTGTAGCGCCCCCATGCCCTGACGTAGTCGTTGCTTAGTCAGTGCTTAGCGCTGGCCCGGAAAAGACTAGCACCTGGAGCTGGTGGAAACACAAAGAACTGGAGCTAAGTCAGGCACTGACTCCAAACCAGCACTGAAACCAGCTTGGTGAAAAGGGGATATGAGACCCTTTGTACTATAGGGACTTTGGGGATCTATTTAAGGAAACAGCTAAAAAAATGAATCTTTTTATTAAAGATTAGTGATAAAAAAAAAAGTAAAATACAAGGCCTTCAATTAATCCTCATCAAGGGTCACAAGCTTTGGGTAGTGACTGAAACAATCAGATAGAAGCAGCAGAAATAAGCTGTGGGCTCAGCCTCTGAGACCCAGTGAGGAGATCAGACACTCAGAGTAGCTGCTGCTCTGTGTTGAAAGGAGCCAACTGAAGTGGTTTATCAGGAATCTGATCAGGATGTTTCCTGGACGCCTTCGTCTGGAGGTTTTCTTGGCACAAAACAAAATAGACGGGAGTCCTGAGGCTAGACCTACAATATGCTGACTAACAGCATTGCACAACATTGCTTGACTAACTTTATTAGCATGCTTCATTTCAAGAGTAACAAGTGTAGCTAAAAGTTGTTTGCGAAAGGTGGATGATGAGGAAGAGGTTCAGCTGAAGTCAGATAGTTTCAGCTCATTCAGATACTGACGAAAATATGGACATGAACACATCACACCAATAGTTAGGTCTTAGGAGCCTAAAATACATGACTGCACAACAAAGATGTTAGACAATCCAAAAATAATGTCATTTACAGACAAAAAAAAAGCAACAAACTTCAAGACGATGGAGAACCTTTATGAATTACCATTCAATAGAGATTTTAAAAACCTGTATTGGGTTTCAGGGCAGGTGGTACAGTGGTTTCACCTGGTGTTGGGCCATTTTGCATGGAGTCTGAGCCTTTGTGGGTTTTCTCTGGACTTCCTCCGTCAGTCCAAAAACACCGTATATCAGATGAACTGATTCTAAATTGGCCATAGATGTGAGTTATGTTTGTCTCTATGTGTGTTGGCCCTCCAATAAACTAGTGAGAAGTCCAGGATTAACTCCACCTCTGAGACATTGACAGCTGGGATAGGCTCCACCCCCCTCTACAATCCTGTACTGGATAAGTAGGTATAAGAGTTGGATAGATGATTTTTAGTCCTTGAACGTTTTAGTTCATAAAATGCACTGTAAGATTATTCTTGTCTTGTCTTTGTCTATAAGCAACATCAGTGTTAACTAACAACATTATGCAAGCATCATCCAAACTGCACAAATTATTGTTTATCTGTTTTTAGGAAAATAAAAGAGGAGGTAAACATGTCTGCATGGAAACATGTCTGAAAATGTGGTCGATGTTTGATCAGTTCTTTAAATGCAGATATACAAATGTCCTGTTTTTGAGCTTTCTGGGACTTCTTGACCTTTTTGGCTTAAAAGTTACGGTTCAGATTTCACTGACACTTGGCTGAATGTTACAGGATGTTCACAGGAACTAGCCAGATAGGATGTTTACCTACAACAACCATGTTTCTTCCACTTGAAAAAAATAACGTCAGGAGAATCAGGACATCGTGATTTGGCAATTCACTTCTGTCAGAGTTAAAGATGACTTCCATGTTTTGTCAGAAAACAACTAAAGAAGCAGGTGTGTCGTCTCAGAATTAAATCTGTGTTTGGACTCGACTTCCCACAGCCCTGTTTCTTACTTGCATGAGGCGCAGACGAAGCAGCGGGGATGGTAGGTCTTGCCCAGGGCGGACACCACCTCCCCCTCGATGAAGTCCTGGCAGCTGAAGCAGCGAGTCCCATACAGCCGCTGGTAGTCCAGAGTACAGATGTACTCACCCTGCCGCACAAAGAAGCCTCCCTGGGCCAGTTCACAACCACACACTGGGAGTAGGGAGGGGGGAGAAATGATAAAAGACAAGAGGAAAGAGGCAGATTAGAAAAATCTGAAACATGACGGACTTCAGTTTTATTTCATGGACCTAATGTGACAAAACTCACAAGGACAAACATCTTGTTTGTTGTCCTGGTTAACCTTGGGTGTGTCATTTCTAAATACAGATAACTGACCACATGTTATTGCAGATTGCAATACTGAAAACAACAACAACACTATGAAAAGCAAGAAGAGTCCTCATAGTTTCCACTGTTTCTCTCGACAGCTTTGTGAACTCTTATAATCATAATATGTTGTCCAGCTATATGAGGTCATCATCTTTCTGATGGAGCCATGTCAACGTTAGGTGATAGAAGTTTAAGCTCTAGGCTTCTTCTGGACATTATCACCAGATAAAATATCCCCAAATGTAGCTGGTAACAGTTGAAAGACTAAGAATGAACAACCTCGCAGACCTTGGAGAGTTTTGAAATACAGTAAGTCCCTATGTCCTCTTCAACAGTCCAGAGTGAGATCCGAAAAACTTGAGCAAAAATTGACATTTTAACCTCTGCCTCAAAAATGTAAATTTAGTAAATGAAACAAATGAAGCAAATGAAACAGAAATGCTGTACAGCAAATGCATTTTTAAACCAGATACAACTTAGTTCTAGTATCAGTACCTCTAGAGTTTTTAAAAATTTGTTTTGGCGATTATAAAGTACAGAAAGGTACACTATAAAATTAATGTCTGGCATAACTATTAAGTTAGCCTTAAAACACCAAGTTACGACGGACTTAGCTCAAGACCAAACCCCATTGGTGCGACCAGTCCATGTTGATGACCTAAAGAAGCTGTTAAGAGAAAACAAGAAGTGCCCAACGACAAAGGTGGCTACTTTGAAAAATCTCAAAATGTACAGATTTTGCTGTGCTTGTATTTTTTGCTTCATAATTCCCTCTGCATTCATGTAGAAAATAGCAAATCTAGAAAACACTCAGAGAGCCCAAACCTCTGGCAATCCAGCTGTGCTGACACTATAGACTGAACACTGTTGCCCTCTTGTGGTGAAATAGCGACAGCATTGAAACACTTGGTCTTTTGTTGTCAAGGATCCAATTCTCTGATCTTGACCAAAATGTAATACTTTTTCCTTTGGGTAATATCCTAGCCTTCAAAAAAGTTCTTCATTGAGATTTTTTTCATCATGACAACAACAAACAAAACAAATATAAAACCCCCCCCCCAAAAAACATGGACAACAATCTCTCTGGTGGAGGTAATGAAGAAAACCCCTTTCAGCAGTAGGTGTGTCCAAACTTTGCACTGCTACTGTACAACACTGTGTATTTACATTACATTACCTGTGGTATATTTAAACATCTACTGCTAGGTTTTACTGCAAAACACATAAAACACAGTATATAGACATTCCTGTGAACAGCAGGGACAGTTCAACACGTCTGATTGTGTTCTCCACCTTTAACAGCCAATAACATCACATGAGGACGTGTGTGTAAACACTGCTCCATGTCTGGCTTTTAACAAAACATAACAGGTTCTTACAATGATTACATACAGTAACCACGGCAACCGTATGACATCATAGAGCTGCCCCGCCCTGAGGGGGAAACCTCGCTTTAGGAAAAACAAAACCCCTCCTGTCCTTTCCCTCCATTCTTTCTTTCTGGAAAGAACAACAGGAAAAGATTAATGAGAGGTGTTTGTACCGGTTGGTGAAGCTCTGTGAACTTTTAGCACTCACATGCACACAGTGTGTCACACTCACAGGGATGTGTGACGCTATGAGGTATCACACACACACATAGTATACTTTATAGGACACGTTCAGTGCAGGAATGTGAGAAGGCGTGACGTGATGCATTTAGAAAATGTGCATGAAGTCAGCGCTGGTGGTGTTCCCAGGTCTAATTAAGGTCTCAGTGTGAGCTCACGTCCACTTTGCTGGCAGACGTTTCAAACCAATAAACACACGGTTCCCACCAGCAGCACCACCCAACCCTTCTTGTTGGATGCAGAAAACTCTACCCCTACATTTTTTCTTCTATCGCAGGATAAAAACAACAGATTTCGGGCCGAGTTGTACGGATTTGGGAGCTTTTCATTTTCCCTAATGGTGGAGGAAAGGTCCTGCCGTGATGTTGCACAACTCCTAAATGCACATGTGGGATTAAGCTGCAGGGATTAGAGGAATTTAAAAGTGACTGACGAGCACTTGTTGTAGAAGAGTTTACAATGTCTTTTTTTCCTTCCACCCACACACTCAACAGTTCGCACTTTCCTACGAGTTGCGTAACAATCTCCCACCCTTTTATCCTCTTGTAAAAACTTTGACCGACGTGTTGGACAACCTTTGCGCAGCATTTGCACAATTTTGCGTTTTCATTACTATCAGGCCTGACCAGGGGGTTACGACATGCTAATAAAACAACCACAACAATACGAGCAGGAATGTTTTCTCAGGAAGTGGACGACATAGTTTCCAGCGGCTGCTACCGGCTTCCTTACATCCGGTTCAGATGTCTGGCAACCTGACTACAATGAGATAGTGCTTGGGGCTGATGGAGTAAACACCAGCAGCAGATGGGAAAGCTGGGTGGATGGAAGGTTGGGATGGATGGTTGGTTGAGGTACACCTAAAAAAAGGGAACATTTCTCAGATGTAAAGTCAGTGTAAAAAGTTAAATGGTAAATTCAGGAAGGTATTGACTGTTTATGACCTATTAGTCATAAAGAGGGCATGTCTAACACTATAGACAAAGCCATTTGTCCACTTTAGTCCAACTCTGTGGTTGTACTTTAATAAATCTAGAACATACTGACCTACAGACCTGAACCTTTGATACATAAAGACCTTATTTGAACTTGAGTGCTGTGAGACTTGGTACCACCAGAACAATTACCAAAAAAATCCCCCCCCCACCTAAAAAAACAAACAAAACAAAAAAACAACGCCAATGGCAGACGTCTCTCTAATGACTCCACTTACTTCTGACTTCTGACATGGGTTTGAAATCCACAGTATTAGTTATGTAAAGCTTTTTTGTTCATTTCAGCTGCTGTACCAAATTGATATACCCAAAGAGAGTCCAAAACTCTACAACAACCCAAAAGTCAAAATAAAATAATTACTATTGAAATGAGGCAAAATACTCATTACTACATTACCTTATGGCTCTAACAGTGTTTTTATTGTGAAATTGTGTGGCATAATGACTGTGGATAAGTCATTTTTATTTATTATACAAGTAATATTTATAAGATGTTAAGGTGGCTCTCTTCCCTGCGTTACTGAGTCTTACTGAGACCAGTTAATTACCTCCGCCAAAGAGGTTATGTTTTTACCGGGGTTTGTCTATTTGTCTGTTTGTCTGTTGGTTTCCAAAATAACTCAAAAAGTTACAGACGGATTTTGATGAAATTTTCAGGGATTGTCCAGATGGGGATAAGGAACAAATGATCAGATTTTGGAAGTGATCCGGATCACCGTCTGGATCCAGGAATTTTTGAAGGATTCTTTAATACTGGGAGATAGGGCCATATGCGACATCTATGCAGATGACTCCACCAAAAATGGTCAAGACTCTTTGAAAAAACACAGGACAAGTTTCTAACATGGTCTACAATATATCAAAGATTGATCCAGATAAAGGAATAATTTCAGATAATATGATCCAGAATATGAAAAAATCGATCTTTGAAACTATTGATATAAATAAACTAAGACTAATACTAATAATATCTTTGGTGGAAGTCACAATATGGAAGGAAATGTTGTGCTTGGTGGAGGTCTGTGCTCTCCCAGTGCTTTACTAGTTAAAATATGAATTATTCTCACATCTCCCAGTTTAATTACA
>OOFC01042167.1:43261-54189 GCA_900323345.1 Pseudochromis fuscus | reverse complement strand
AACCACTGGACTAACACAAAAGTATTTTTCTGCTATTTTACACAGAGAATTTTATTTTTTAACTTAATTGTGTTTGTTTCACAGCTATAGCTGCTTCCTACATGTAAAATATATCTATTACATAAATATATTATGAACTCATTCGATGCAGTGAAAACAAGTGGGTTTCAACTATTTGCTTGTTGCCCCAAAGACTATTTATTTGAGGGCACCTGTCACGTTTTGAACGTTTTAACGCTGTTAACACTTCCATCAAAAAGACATTTCTGTTCTAATCTTGTGGAAGACAAGGTCAAACTGAGCAGATGTTGTGTTTTTTTTCTTGTGTCCTACACCTTTGACTTATTTTGTGACCCTCTGGAAGGGATATTGGCCTATTTGGGGAAAAAAATAGGTTTATGTGTGTTTCCCATTAAAATGAAGACTTTGTGGCTTTGGTGCTTTGTAAGGTGCTTTTTTCCATGTTGGCACATTTTGAGTTTACTGAACTCCAAATGTACAAGTGCATATCAATAATTAAGAAGACACTTTAAATGAACCCATTCACCACATCAGAGTGTTTCCAGGACTGTTTCAGGATAACAATCCCTGCATCTGCACGACACATGTGGTGATTGAATGTCTTGATAAGCATATAATAAATGTGACCCACTTACTATTAATAGCACTATTAATAGTGCTATTATGTCACAAATACCAGCGGCAGATTGTTGCTAGTGCAAGAAGCAACATCACTGTCAAAACAGCAAATAACCAAATACCTTGACAGGGTCCTGATGCTTAAACATCATACTTGACATAATAAAATAATTAATGCTGATCTGCACTGATGTTAGCGCAGTAACTCATGCGGCATTTTATGTATTGTTAACACTTTAATTGTTTCATACTATTTCAAAAAGGATGCGATTAAGACCAGTGCTGACCAGTAGATGGCACTGCAAACCCATGCATCAGTACAGAGATGTGTTGGACACAAAAGCAGCAGAAAAAATATTGCACAGTCATTGAATATGTATTAGCATAATGTTGTGAGGTGCACTATAATCTGACCACTGCTCAATTTCAATCATCTCCATTCTGTACAAACATTTTTACACAAAGTCACAAGACAGATAAGACACATTTCTGTGAAGTTTTACAGATTTATTGTTTTGCTAATATCTGTGCAAGGATAAGAATTACAAAAAATCTACACACTAGAGATGATAATATATCCTGTTCCTATCATACAATGTTATTTTTTACAAGCATCCTTTAACAGTATGTATATTCATTCCAATGTACCTAGTTACACTTTAAAGATATATTGATCAATTCTCGTAAGACAGACAACAAATATCACCAACAGTAAACAAGTTCAGCTAAACATCCACACGGCCTGCAGCGGCCATGTGCAATCTAGACAAGTCCAGACAAGCTTCAATGATACTGATGTGCTATATCATGTTTCTAGTACAACTTCATCAAAATGAAAACACAGAACCTACAAATGCAGCACAGTTCCCTGTAGTGTTTATAAGTGCATTAGTCATTTGAATTGTACAGGAGTGTTTTACTTGTTTGTTGAGATAACACAGCTATTTTTTTATATAGAGATGACAATATTATAAGAATATTTTTTGATGTTCATTTTATTTCCTTGTATTAGTTACAGGGATGGCATATCTATAATGGTCACAACAATTGTCAGTCTTCTCTGCATCACTGTAGCCTAGTCTATTCTGCCACCCACTGGCCCATTCAGACATTAACAGATGAAAATATAAGAAATATAGTTTTGACTGATATATTAATTTCCTGTCTCTTTGTCAGACTTAGGAAGTAACCTTTATGAAGTATGATTTGAAATAGTTTCAGCTGCACTGACTCGGAGTAAACACTATGAATCGATCAGATCACCAGAATCACAGTGGGTGTATAACAGTCCTGGTCCACTGCTGAGGAAATGTATCAAAGAAAGGCTAAGGTGCTGCTGAGCACTGCTACCAGTTAACTTGGCCTGACACAGGCTATTGGCCAGTGATACTGCCACTGCCATCACAGTGGCCGCTAACTGTCCAGACTGGAGCAGTAGCACAAGCTGGGATGACAACGCTGCTGGGAGCCAACTAGTCACATTTGTGCTTTAGTTTCCAACCAAATCAGTGTGCTGCCATGAGTTTCACCAGGAGAGACTATTTTTGGATCATTATGCTCAACGTCTTACATTTGTAGAAACAGGAGAAGGACATCTCCATTTTATTTTAAGCCACTAAACATTGAGCTTTTTTCTGTTGAAGCCATAGGTGCCACAGCTTGAGGCTGAAGCATAGACTGTAAATACAAGATAGATGTAGTGAAGTCAGTGGCAAAAAGTGCAATACCATCAATGGCCACTAAGCGCCAGCTCCAAGAAAAACTGGCCCAAGTAGACTTCCATTAAAAAATTATTAGCTTCACTTATGATATACTCAATCAATAAATGTTTTTCATTCTTATGTCATTACTACTTAAAGTCACCTCTTCCTATCAGGCTCACAATTATCCAAATATGGTCACTTCTGGCCACAAAAACATCAAGATGGTGGCTGTCAAATGGCAAACTTTTGGCTATGAAACACCAGTCCACAAACCAGTGGATGATGTCATGGTGGCTGCATCCAACCTTTACATTACACAAGCCAATATGAATGTAATACAGTAATAATTTCCTTGTGGCCGGCATCTAGTGGCCATTAGAAGAAGTGCAGCCTGGCCTCGCCACGCTGGCCTCACTATTTGGCCGTGATGTCCATCTGTCTATACTGTGACACTGTGGGACAGGCGGCTCTGAGGAAGTGTCTCTGTCAATATAAATGATGTCCAACAAATTATAGTAAAAGACTGTATGGACCACGAGCACAGACTGGATGTCTACATGATTAGTGGTGAAATATTCCCTTAAGTGTTTCCTCATAATGGAACCGGAAACCAGGCACGAAGTACAAGCTCACGTCGTCTTTCTAACCTAATAACAACAGTGAGATGTTTCACTGTCATATTTCAGTAAACACAAGTATTTTCCAGTGCATCCCTTTTTTTCCAGCATGGGTATTCAGCATGGTAGCATTCTATAAAATAATTCCTATAGATTTAAATCCTATTTCTGTTTAATATATCACTGAAATACAGTACATGGACTTGTTCCCAATAACTGGAGGCAACAAGTGTGTGGGCAGTAGCCGTCCTACACTGCACAAGATTAGTGGCAAATATTCATCATACAGATCAGGCATCAATGTTTGTTTTGTCCTCAAAAAAAGAGTGGTCGGGGCATGATGATAATCACAATCAGTTGGTATCCACAGTGGGACTGACCGGAGCTACATGTTACCTTGTTTGTCTGAGGATGAGGAGGAGGTGGATGGTGATGGCGAGGGGGCTTTGGGAAAGACCCTGTCAGTGGGCGTGATGCCTGGGCTGCCCAGACCAGAGGAACTAGAGCTGCTGGAGCGGTGTGGTCCGTGGCCCTGTCCGATCACAGGTGCCGGTCGGACAGGTCTGACAGGCGGGGGCCTTAGAGGTGCACTTGGTCTACGTGCTGACAGAGCAGGCTTAAAAGTGGTCATAGTCTCTGAGGAGGAGCTGCTGCTGCTACGTCGCTGGGCTGCATCTGGATCTCGGATCACCATGGTGTGGAGAGGGCTGGCAGATGGTTCCTGGGCTCCACCGGGGTGTTTGAGGGGCTCCAATGTGTCAAGAACAACATCAGGGGCATGTTTGGCTACATTCTGCCTCTCTAGCTCACGCAGCTCATGTAGAGCTGTATTCATTGTTTTCTCTATGTCCTGACAAACATGAGCAGAGGGGGAAACAAAAGTTTAGAAATTGATGTCAACAATCAGACAAAGTGCAACTAAAATCAGTGCTGATGCAGGAGACACTTCTGCATCAATCTCCCAAACTGACCCTATTTTTGTGAAAGGGCAACAACAGCTTCAATAGTGTGGTTGATCTGGTGCCCAGCTCAGAGTGCATGATGCACATAATGTGTAGAAGGAGTAACAAGATATTTACTTGGATATTGACTTTATTTGCCTGCACACAGGTTACTTCCTGTCCTTGAAACTGCAGGACATGCATATCAATTAAATATTAAATATGTGATGATGCAGTGAAGGGCAGAGTGCTTCTTAATGAAGTTATACATGCATCTGATATGGCTTTATTAATATTTATCAGAATTTTTTTGTACTATATAAATAATAGAGGAATAATTTATATATCAACAAAAACTACAGGTGTCTAAAGTCATTTTTCCTGACTACAATTGTCGGAAACCAACACCAAGCCTGCACCCTTCACTCCAATTAAAAAAAGCGCTGTGGCTCAGTCAGTGGAGCATCAACTGCATTTCAAGGAATTTGATTGCTTCAAAGTGTATTCCAGTGACAACACTCACCTCGGCGAGCGCCTCAGCCTCAAGAGCTTTGTGGTCTCCTAAACTCGCATGCCGAGTGGTGCTTGGCGAGGATCGTTGAGAGTGGGTGTCTACAAACGCCTTCCTGTCGGGGTGGTTGATGCAGCCAGCACTGCCAAATGTGGTGAGACGCCGTTTCTCCGGACTGTCTGTTGGGCCCCTGCTAACTGCTATTTTGTGTGGGCTGCAGGGCCGAGGCATAACCCTGGGGGGCTGATCAGCAGCTCTGGTGGGACTGAGACTGTCAGCGCCGTTCCTGTGGCGTGGAACCGCCGCTCCATCTGATCGCACTCTCACCCTAAGAACGGTGAGAAAATCAATTCATACTTAGTGATTAGTATGAATGTCTTTACGCTACATAACAGCACAGCCACTATCCCCAGCCTACATCCCATAGGTGTTTAACAAACCCCACCTTCCTAGTCCTGGTCCAAAGCGGTTCTCAAGTGTGTGTTCACAAGGAGATTGACGCTCGTTTCTGGACGAGGTTCTGTCATCGTGGTGTGGCCCACTGCTGGTCTCACTATCAGTCCTCTGAACGCTGTCGGAGAACGCATCATCCCTGATACACACACACACACACACACACACACACACACACACACACACACACACAAAACAGTGACACTTCTTGATTAATGGCTTTTTTAATAATCACATCCGTTCCACAAAAACAACACTAACATGTCATCAGCAAGGTAAGTCTCATTATTTTCGCAGCCAAAATTAATCATTGATTAACTCAAAAAAGCCACTTTTGGTCCCACATAAATCACTAATCTTCCTAATTGGGCTTTAATTTTGTTACCTGCCATGTGATGCAGGACTTGTTATCAGGCAGGAAATTAAAGGTTGCATCTGAAGAGTCACCTAACTGCTTGTCCAGTTAAAGCTCAATGGTAAATTGTTGATTGATCGGGGTAATTTGTTTTGTTTCTGTTGCAACTAAATTTGGAAAAGAAAATGAGAAAAACATGCAGGAAATGAAGCATTTTATCAATGCAGCTCAAGAGGATAATGAGAATGGAAACATGCAATTTGGGAAAGCAGACAAACATAAATTATGACCAAGCCCAAAGTAGCTTGTAGTAGCAGCTTCAAAGATCTGATGGAGGATACACTAAAATAAAGTCTGCATGAGATAAAACTGATTTGTGTTTATTCTTTTTATGGGATTCACAGACAAAATAAACAAACTCACATGTCTTGCACCACAATGTACTGATGTGGGATCAGCCCGTCCACACCATTATGTCGGCCTTCCCACCAGTCCTGAGAAGCTCGCAGGTAGAGCAGCAGAGAGGCTCCTTTCTTAAAGGACAGCTCTCTGGGACTTCGACCCACGTAGTCAAATTTTGCTATGGCCTCAATCTGCTCCAATTCTGCAACACAAAGAATGTGACAGGATCCAATTTAGGAGAACTCATCATTTCTTTTGTTCGTTCTTATAGCTGCAGCTGTAATCTTGACAGTGGATCAATTGTATTTGATGAGTCACCTTCATCACTTGTGTTGGGTCCTGTACCGTTGTCGATCTCATCAAGAGCTCCTGGCTCACTGTGAGGGCTTTCACTGGGAAGAGAAGAAGCAGGAATGCAAAGAAAATAAGCAGCAGACAATGCCTGTATCTGATCTTGAAAAAGACTTCCTAATTATCCCCAAAATATTAATTATATGCAGAAAATAAGATGTTTCTGTGACTGACAGAGAATGAAAATGCTGTTCAGTGTTAGGGTGGGGTGACAGATAAAATGTGAAAAAACGTTGATCAATAGAACAAAATGTTTACAAGAAACTTTTTAATCTGCAGTCTGTTCATTTTAAAGGAGGCTTTTGGGATATATGATGATATGATTGGTCTCTTCAAGCATGAATTAAACAAAAAAAATGCTGCTTAATTGTGTTTTACTAAAAAGACGCGCAACAGAAAACTAGAAAGAAAAAAGCCAACTTCCTGTCTTGGTTTCTCTCTGTCTACAAGATCAGTTTTATGACTCAGACTTCAGTTCTTCTACTTAAAAAACAAAAAAACAAAAACATCTTTGAGTATTGATGATTGTATAGAGAAGTTATTAAAAAAGTGTTAAGTACTTCACAACTGAGGAACAACACACATATTTCATGGCTTGCCTTGTACCTACCAGTACTCCTCCCCTCCAGCCATGCACTTTTCATACACAGGTCCTTCCAACTCTCGCTGGGCTGGGAAGATGACCTCATGGTGGATGATAACGGTCTTAATGACCTCATTAACATGCGCTTGGCAGGCCACTGGATCTTGGTCATCTGGTATAGGCATCAGTGTAGGGCCAAAGCAAATAGCTAGGTTATAGGGGTCCATCATGTTCTCGTCACTGTACTGGGAAAGACTTGGGGAAAAAACAGAAGGAGTAAGTACCACAGTGTCCACGCCATGCACTTTAAATGTGTTGCCCCAAAACTTACTGATTTAGAAATGCAAACAGGTATCTCATGACGATGATCACCGGTCGCTGCAGAGTCACAATTATCTGCTGAAGGTGATGAGCTCTTTCTGCACCGGAGTCCAGCTCTGAAAAACCAAGCAACAAAAAAAACAACACACAATGAAAAATAAATGAGTGGAGCCACTATGCAGAGCTGCACTGAATAAAAGCCCAGATATTTAGGTTGTTTTTCAGGAATGTGACTCACTGGTAGTGGATATGAGGTCAAGGAAACGCTCTTTAGGGAACAGCGCGTTCTCCAGTCCCCGGAAGTAGAGCTTAAGAACGCCGGCCACAGAGTTGATGTCATGATCTGTCTGATCATCCACCAGCGGATCCTCTCCTGGAGATGTAACACACTTTTAATCCACTCATCACTCATTCACGACAATCCCTTTCATGTAGCATAGCACTGACGTAATTTTTTTAATATAAACATTGAGAGTGTGTCTCCTCATTTATTATTACTCCAGGAAGCTGATCTCATGTATTATGCATTAAATGGTTTACATGTCCATTACAGGGTTACATGCGCCACACAGGCTCTTTATTTGCACTTTACAGTCCTATGAGAGTAACAGTGGCTTTTCAGGTAGGCAAAACGCAATTAAAAATCAATCACGAGAAGATGGCCGAGCGACCTGGGACTAACCTCTTTCAAATGCATTTTTAATATCATTGACTTCGACCTGGGATCCTGGAACGCGAAATATACCTTGCTGTTGAAGACCTGTGGAAATGGGGGAATAAAAAAAAAGTATCAATACAAATGCCATACTCACTTAAAAGACACCATATGTGCTTCTGTTGAACATCAAATCCAAAGATAATAATTTAAAAAAATAAATAAATAAATCCAGGTCAGGAGGAACATAAAGAAGAAGAGCTCATCACAAATATTAGTTTAGGCTCCGTGGTGTGAGCATGTTTATAAGAGTGTGGAGACGAGTGTGAGAGTGGATATGAAAGATTAGCAGCAAATAAGAGAAGGTGTTAGGAGATTAGAGATGCCTCCCCGAGAAGATTTCTTGACTAATTAGTTGTTAACACCTGTTTTGTTAATTAGTAGTTTTTATGGTTCTTTTATTAAAATTGAAATAGATTTGTTTTTAATTACACCTGGATGATTTAAAAATCCCATTAGTGCTTTTGTTACAATATTCACAAGAATGCTTTTATTTTTAATTACATAGTCCTTTAGATGTTTTCCAGTACAGCAATCAATACTCAGTAATGGTATTTTTTGTTAGTTGTTTTTCTGTGTAGCTATTGTGTAACCACATGATGAGAAATAAAACTTGTAATGGATTTTGTGTTTATTGTTCCATAAGTCACAGCACAGCAAAGTTTCCTCTCAATAGTGTATCTGAAAATTAACTGTGTAAGTGGCTTTGGCTTCAATTGTGCTTTTCCTGTGCTCTGCAATGTAGCTTTTTCATTTTATGAAAAAATATCATTTAAGCTCTTGACAAACATCAACAAACAAGTTAATCTATCTTTATACAAGAAATACTTTACACTAATCATTATAATTATTATAGTGTAGCCTGTTTATGGGAAATAGCGTTAAGTGAAACACACAAAATAAATATGTGACCTGACTAATCCAGGTCTGTCCATTGAAAATGTCCCACGTAAAAATGTTCGAAATAGAGGTGCACCGATCGATCGGTGAACAGATCATGATCAGCAAGATCAATGATCGGCAAAATTACCCAATCAAAAAAGACCAATCATGTGACGTGTGCGCATTCTCAGTTGTTTGTAGGCTACACACTGTGTTTGAGCAACCTGTTACATAAAACACAGCTTGTTGGTTAAACAAAGTCAGTTTAATAAAAGAAATTGTTAAAGTTTATTTTGCTGGCTTTATTTGAATATGTTTTTATCATCTACAAGTTTTAATTCATAACAATATGCTTATAAATTTAGGCCACCAGTATATTATTCATTTGGGCTTAATACGCATTTATATGTGATCGGTATTGGCAGTGATTGGTATCAGCAGATCCACATTTTTTGTCATCGGTGATGGCTGATTGGCCTAAAAAAACCTGATGGGTGCACCTCTACTTCCAAGCTAACCAGTTGAATCATGTGACATTTATCTCTAACTGTTTAAAGGTTCTCATCACATTTCACCACTAATGGCCAAAACAGTATAAGCTTATCAGCTACTCAACATGACTGAATAACACTGTAATTACCCATGTTACAGTTGCATGCACAGATGTTCTTTGAAAAGCCATCAGAGTAAAATCTACACGTCTCCAAACGCTGAGAACACGCACGATGTGATTTACTAGCAAAACTGTTGGCCTTAATAATTCTCCTAACACAAAGATGATAACGGTCTGAACATACCATACAGATTGATGTATCGGATGCAGCTCTCCACCACCACCGGTATAGGCTGCCCTGAATCCTACAGACAGAATGACGTGATTATTACTTGAAGCATGTAAACAGAAAATAATAGAAAACAAATAGTCATGCCAGCAAGGTGTTATCATCAGAAGCTTACAGAGGCAGCCCCTCAAATGAATTAACTTCACACGGTTGAGAGGACACAGTTAATCACTTAATGCTTAAATAGCTGATATTAAGTGCACAGAACCAAAATATGCAGAACAATATCATGTTAGTGTTTTGCACCACCATATGTTGCCATTTACTAGAGCATTTTCACAGGAACGCCAACAGGACAGAAACGTTGGTTAGCATACTGAAAACAGCGTGGTGATCCCGCCCTGCTATAAGACAGAGTACCTGACTCCTGGCACGGACATTCCTTCTTCCCCTGGGCAGAGAGCGGGAAGGCACGTAGACAGAGGAAGAGAGGCAACAACAACCACAACAGGTTAGTGAGAGAGACAGATCTTACAGAGAGAGACAGAGAGACAGAGAGAGAGAGACAGAAAAGGCCTGGCCAAAGCATCAGTGCCTTGTGGGGTGTGAGACATGAGGACATGGCTGGAGGGAAGTGGAGGGGGTGGAATGGAGGGTGCTACCCAAAAAAATAGGCGGTGGGGGATATTTTTTTTTTAGCCAGAGAGCTGCTTGACTTAGAGGGATGTGATAAATTCAATACTGAATTTGAATTACCGTATTTTCCAGACTATTGAGCACAGCTGTCTATAAGCCGCTATTGAATTTATTCGAACAGTTTCATGTGGTCCACTCTGACCAGGTCTAAATGTATCGGCGGCATGGAGCTTGCTAGCTTGTAAAAAGCTAACAAGCTTCGTGCTGCCGATACATGAGCCACACCGGTGCTTGAGGGTTTAAAGTCAGAAAAAAGTAGCGGCTTATAGTCCAGAAAATAAATTAAATTAAAAATTGACTCACTATTTGATACAGTAATTTAAAGCTACAGGTTTTAAGTTTATTATCATACACAAGAATATTTTAGTGCAGGAAATTCTAACAAATTAGAACCTTGAACAAGACAATGTTTCAAATTTTTGGTGAAAATTTAAGATCAATAGTCAATTTATTTTTGTCGACTGGTTAGGTGACTAATTAACCAGTCGTTTCTGTCTTCTTGTAGAACTTCTCCCAGCATGCCAGCAACTGTTTGATCAAGCATTAGCTTGGCTGTGGCCACCATGTGTATATTTGCACAGCCTAAAATGGCCAACCAGCTTACAAGAAGCCAAATGAACTCCGTGTCTGGCAGCTGGTGGCTCACAAGAGTAGGAACGTCAAAGTTTGCACTGGTGCTTTTGAAAATAAACCACGACTCCACAACAAGTCGGAGGAGCTTTCACCTCATCTTACCCTTCCTAAACTGGAAGACTGTGAAGACAAGGCATTGAGCAAGAGGAAAAGTGCATGAGTGAGACAACGTTTGGGTAGAAGAGTGGTCACAGGCAAGAGAACCCCCAAGGACTGCTAGCGAGACAGCTGAGCTCATGGAGAGACAAAGGGCACAGATGGGCTAATACCTGAATGAAGGACTCCATATTGCCGTTAAACAGCTTACGGTTAAAAATGGAGCGAGGTCTAGACTTCCGCATTCT